>JAKTXQ010000187.1:718-20451 GCA_030582995.1 Candida maltosa
TTTTTTTTTTTTTTTTTATTTTTTTCTTTTTTTTTTTTTTTTTTTTTTTTTTTTTTTTTTTTTAATTTCTTTTTATTTTTAAATTTTTTTTTTTAATTTTTTTTTTTTTTTTGTGAGAGTGATGAGCTTCTCCAAAGTGAAAAAATAAACGGATACAGAAGAGTGCTCCCACATATTTCCTATTTTGGAAGTCTACAGATAAAGATGAAAATTTTTCCGAATACCCGCCATGCATGAAATCACCCAACGATACGTACCGTTTAGATAACGACTGTGGGGGGAACCAGTAACAATCTTAAAGCACATCTTGGCTCGTTAGAATGCTCCCAACTGTTAATCTTAGCACGTAGTGAACAGAACCGAGAATAAAAACAAACATTTACGATGTATTTCTCTAAAAGGGGTCCCGGAGAATAAAGTTTCGGAATAACTCGAGGAAAAAAAAGAAAAGAGCAAGTAACATTTTTTAACAACAATTTTCAATTTTAAATTACATCACCTCTCCCCACTTCCCTTGCGTCCCCCAAAATAAATAAACAGTAAAAAAAATTCACCATCTTTTTATCTCTCTTCGCTTTTTTCTTTCTTTTCCTCTATAACTCAAAATCATGACAGCTGCTACACATATCACACCATGGGAACCGATAAAACCCACCACATCTAGTGAAACAACCCCACCATACGTCCTTTCCAAAACGCCCCTCGGTGATGGTTCCTACTCCGTAGTTTATGAATGCAAGAACACAACAACAAACAGACACTATGCGGCAAAGAAGTACGAGAAACGGTTGATGTACGGGAACGAGGCACAGCTACGCAATGAGTTCATCATCTTGAAACAGATCTCGCTTTCCAACAATCATCTCTTGTCGCTTCTTGATCATTTCGAAACCAGGGACAATTATTACTTAGTAACTGATCTTGCCAGCGGTGGTGATTTATGGCATCGGGTTGTTGATAATGAAAGGAGTTCAACGGATGTGAGGAAGGTCACGCGACAGTTAGTTGGAGCGGTTGAATTTTTGCATGCTCATGGAATCGTTCACCGTGATATCAAGGCCGAGAATGTGTTTTTCCAGAGTCGCGATAGTGATGATATTTTGTTGGGTGATTTCGGATTGGCCAAAGTGTTGAAACCATTGGAAAAGTTGCATGAAGTATGTGGGACGTTGAGTTATATGGCACCGGAGATGTTTGATAGGGAAGTGGGGTATGAGTTTGGTGTTGATGTGTGGGCTATTGGGGTTACAGTATATTTTATGTTGGGGAAGTACTTGCCTTTCGATTGTGATGATGATGATGAAACTAAAGATGCAATCAAAGGGTGTAAATATTTATTTGAACCAGCAGATTATTGGGAAGATGTTGGGATTTCTGCAGACGCAAGGAGTTTTGTTGTTTCTTGTTTGCTGGTAGATCTGGATAAACGTCCTAAATGTGATCAATTACTCCATCATCCATTTTTAAGACCCACCAATAAAAAATTAAAGAAATCACTTTTCAAACGATCTTTTACAAACATATCTGCATTACAAAAAGACCAAATTGCAAATATCATGACGAGAACACCAAGCATGACATCGCTTATACCACCACCATTATCACATTCCACCTCAATCAATGATGTATTGTTACGAGGACGTTTCGATTCAGTTCATAATGAAAATGCCTTATTGAATGGAGCAATGTGTCCTTCACCAGAATGTGTGACTGTGTTCACATCCCCCGTTAGTTCAAATCACGTATCACGAGAAAGTTCCACAATGAATATTTTTGACGAAATTGCCAAACCAACGGAGAATTCGTTGGCGGTTAATAATGTGCAACGAAAAACTGCAAAATTCGCGTTATAATAGTAAATTTAACATTTAGCGTGTAAAAATGTACAAAAACTTTTTTTTTTTTTTATTTTTTTTTTTTTTACGATTTGTTTTTGTTATCAATGCATACAACAACAACATACTATGATTAACGAAACACTATTTGATTTCAGTTATAAACCCAGAGAAGAAACGGATTTTAAAGAAATATACCCCGATCTCGATGATTTGAAACCACTCCCAATATTCATCACCGGTGACACCACCAACACCATAGATGACAATGAAGATGATGATGATATTATGGAAATACGATCTTCAACAAACACACAACCGAACCATGTCAATTTCGCCGAATTGAAGAAACCGAATTTTAAGAAAACCGCCATGTCGTCATTATCTACAACGCCGCATCTCCGGTTCAATAAACAATTACTTGAATATGGGTTCCAAAATCCATCCAAATTCATAACCTCCAAAACCACAACTCATGATACATATATCCGACCATTCGACCTACCGAACTCTACATCTACGAATCTAGATCAGATAGAGAGATTAATTGAGAAAAAGAGGAATTTAGTGGAGTATGATATGGATGAACAGGACTATTTATTCCTCCAAGATCGGAACAATTCTACCGAAAACGTGATCAAAATCACTCCGGAAGTATTTGAAATCATGATGACTTCACTTGAAAATCAATGGGATGATCTAGAGCATCGTATGACTTCCGTCGCCAGTAATTCCGGGAACAGTTGGAACAACGATATCGATAATTGGAAAATGTTAACCATGGGTCACAACAATGCCAAATACGGCAATGATGACGGGATTGTACCTGGTTCTATCTATGACCAAAAATGTGCCGTATGTAACGATAGTGACTGTGATAATGCGAATGCGATTGTGTTCTGTGATGGTTGTGATATTGCTGTTCATCAAGAATGCTATGGCGTGGCATTCATCCCGGAAGGCCAATGGTTATGTCGGAAATGTATGATTAATAACAAGAATCGAACTACACAGTGTGTGTTTTGTCCCAGCACTACGGGGGCGTTTAAGCAATTGGACAATAGTTTGTGGAGTCATGTGATTTGTGCGTTGTGGATTAATGAATTGTATTTCGCGAGTCCGATTTATATGGAACCAATTGAAGGAATGGATAATATCCCGAAAAATCGATGGAAGTTGACATGCTATATTTGTAAATTACGGGTTGGTGCGTGTATCCAATGTTGTAATCGAAGTTGTTTCCAAGCGTACCACGTGACTTGCGCTAAACGTGCTGGATTGTATATGAAGATGACACAAGGACTTAAAGGGGCATTGGCGAATAAGTTGACATTGAAGACATTTTGTGAAAAACATAGTCCGGTAGGATCAATCAGTGAAGCCTCTGTGCTTAAAGGAATTGATAGAACCAGGGCGTACTACAGGGATACCAAATTGTTGAATGAGAAAAACGCTAAACTTCGAAAAGATAGGAAGACGGCAAACAAGTTGAATATTTTCAAATGGAAAACAGAGTCAAATACCCCGATAGCTCCCAAAATGTTTAGCGACGAACTAGTGCTGATATTATATAAACTTAAAGTGGAAAATCAGATTAGTTTACCGGAAGAGTCGACGAACCAGGTGTTGGACTTGAATGTGTTACCCAATCGAAGTAAATTTGAAATTAACCAGGATATGAAGAAAATTGCTGATGAGATGTGTCGATATTGGTGTTTGAAAAGAGAACTGAAACGAGGAGCTCCATTGATTAGGAAAAACAACAATTTGATATCTACGAGTTCTATATTGTACGATTCAACAGGTGCATCAAACACGTATGGGTCTTCTGATTGTACGAAGAAATTAGAGTTTGCTGAATTGTTAGTCAAGGATATTGAAAATTTGACAAACATCGGGCATGAGTTATTGAAACGACAAGAATTGAGTAAAGCTGTTGATGAAATGTCGTTTGACACGGTTGATTTTGTTTATTTCCCATTGAAAAAAGCCATTGATGATGTGCTTATCAGGTTGAATAATAAATACGACCCACAGGATCCAATAGTGAATAAACCCAAATCAATACTACTGAGTTTGTTAAATGAAGTCTACACGAAGAATATGACATACGGATACAAGTCAATAACTGATTTGGAGACAGATTTGGCCGATTTGCAACAGAAAATATTCCACGAGTACAAACCAAGTTCAAACATTTACAAAAAATACAAAAATTGGTATCAAGATTTCCAGAATCATGAATTACCGCAATTGAAATATCATTTTGCAACTGACCAACAGAAAGAAAATAATGTCGGTTTCAAGATGAACTCATTGATGACGATTGATTCGTTGCATCAGATCAACTTAGACGGTCTAAATACCACAGTGGAACCATATGATTATCATGCTGTGTTGAAAGAGAATGATTTGAGTGAGATTGAAGATGATGATGTTGATGAGATGGAAATGAAGAAGGAAATTTTTGAAAAATTTCTTCATGGGAATTGATACTTTCCTCGAAATTCAAACCCAGTTTTTTTTTTTTCGTTGTTGTTGTTGGTAACAAGGGATGAATGAATAAAAGTTTATTTTATTATTGTCTTTATCAATGGGATTCATATATCCATGGGCTTATTGTTTAATATTTGTTGAAGTTTGAATTTCATGGCGTTCATTTACGTGAAATAGGAATAACGACAACCAGCTGTGTGTACACAAACAAAAACAAAAAAAAAAATATATTTCATCTGTGTTGTAGATCTTCCTCCGTATCAACCAAAATGAAATTAATCGTGTAGGACAATGAATCCAAATCTCCATCACAACACCAAATCTCCCAACCAACCAAACCTAACCCCCCAAGAAAAAAAAATAAATGTTGTTAATCTTCGGTTGGATTAGTGAGGCAACTTTGTGCATATCACCTTTTTATTTCCCAAAAAACTCGATAGAAAATCGTCGTTTCACTTTTAGTGATTGGCCGATTAAATATAGAAACGAGGCTACTATTATTAGACACATTCTAGAATTGGTAAAAAGTGTGTAATACCCATTGTAATCGCATAGCCGCTGACTAAAACCTTTGAAATGAAATTCTCGTAGTTTTTTTTTGTCGGTGTGTATGTGTGTGTGTGTGGTTTTACTTTTTTTTTTTGGTATTGATGTGGATCAACCAATCAATGACAAAGGATTAGTAACGCTAGCGAGTGGGTGGAGGTCAGGGTTATTTTTAGGCAATTTGTCCAAAGTATTGAGTTTCAATAAAAAATTTTAGTCCAAAGGGACAGAGAACAAAACCAGAAGACAAAAATAAGAAAGAAGATAATTGTGCACGTGAACTAACCTAACCAAGCAAGCTCATTGCAACATTTTCTTGTGAAACTGGAAATACTACAGTATGTCTTAATTTGCCACATCTTTTTTTTTACCAGATAGAGAACGCAACAGGGAGGGAGGAAATAGGAAAAAGGAAAAATGGAAATAGAGCCGGAAATCCACAATTTACAATGATGTTTCCCCAAAAAAAAAATTAACGGAGTACAAAACTAGGTTTCATGGTGCATAATTCCAAGTTATTATTTTATTTGAGTCTCCCTTTCTTTCTTCTTTATGCACAAAAATCCCCAATTACGCAGAATTATTATATTTGTTCGGAAAAACATGAAATCTATGTACTGAAAATCCCTTTTATTCTTCTTCTCCCTCGGTTTGTGTATGTTGTTTTTGTCTCACTTACGTTTCAGTAAATGATTGGCGATTATACTATTTTTTTTTCATATTCCTTTGTCCTATAAATCACGGAACAACATGAAGAAATAAATTTTTCCATGCCAAGAACCAACCAACAACCACCACTTTATTTTTGCGTCTGCCTATCTCCGCTATAACTCCACCAATTATATGTCCTAATTACACTGTATGTATGGAAACACAGTGGCTTTTAAGAAAAAAATGCATTGTAATGTAAGAGAAAAACCAATCATAAAAACAATTAGTAATTTAATTATATCACGTGCTCCCCCTTTTCTGAAATTAAGTACGGTTATGAACCACGGCTTTGCAAATCATTCAGAAAGTGTGATAAGGAAAAACTTGAAGAAATAGGGGGAGGCACACTCCGCTAAAATGACCAAATCTGTTCATTTGCATGAATCGACTGAAATAGTTACATTTCCGGGGGTGATTGTTTTGTCGTTCGCTTTGTTCTCTAGAGAAATAATAATTTTTTAGAGTCCGAAAAACAATACTGTTAGAAACGCAACTCTTTGATTATTATTTTAAACGTGGATATTTGATTATGATTATCAATGAGTTTATTTTAAACAATGCTTCCATTGTAATAGAAAAGAGCAAAATTTTTTTTTTGCATTAACTCCATTTACATAATAATGTCCGGCATTCAACACAAAAAAAGAAAAAAAATCTCATATTCTGTCCCTTCTTTGATATCTTTTACTGATACTCGTATGTATCACATGCAATAGTTAGCTGTGAATAGTGGTTATCAGTAGCTCAAAACGAAAACGGCGAAAACACGGACGGATAAATCTGGTTCACGGAATGATTAATATCAAAAAAAATAAAAAAAATAAGGTTCATGGAATTAAATCCGTAAAAAAATTTAATCAGACACTAAAGAATCAGAACAATCAATCGATCCAATTTCACGTGCACTCCGAAAATTTATTAAAGCTTAAAAATAAAAAGATTTGAGGTGGTTGGTTTGAAAGCAACAATTCGTATATGGAGTGAAGAATTTATGTATTGTAATTTGTATAATGCGTTGGGGTTTGTTTTGTCTGTCTGGTTGTCTGTCTGCTTGTTTTTTCCGTTACATACATACGTATAGTATTTATGTATGAGTGTACGTACATACATACATATGGTTATGAAATTACCTCAAACAAGGAAAAAAAAAAACTTCTTTGTCCAAGTCAAATGCGACACAAAAATCCCCAAACTGTTTGTTTTCTCATCAACTCCAAACACCCTGAAATTAACTGACAAAAGTCTAACAGACGTTTGTGTAGAACCTGGATTTGCTAACCATTAGTTAATTAATCAATGAACTAAAAAATTTTATTAAACGGAAAGGGTGGAGGGGAACCGAAAGACCGAGGTTCTGGTAACAAGAACGTGGGTGTAAAAGAAAGAAGTAGACTAATGACCTGAAAAGACGTTTGTACAACATTTACATGACTATAATGGAGTTACAAATGAAAATGAAATTAATGGAAAATGTTTTGAAAGAAAATCATCACCATCGTCCGCCATTGTGTTTCTATTGTACTGTACTGTCTTGACATTGATGTAGTACAATAGTAATGAACTAAAAAGAAGAATAGGTAAAAATAATAATTATGGACTATCTGAGTTTTTTGGTAAAGATTGATCTAATTACTCTAATTAATAACAATTCAAAGTCCGAACAACGGGAGGGGGAGCAGTTTATGAGCTGACGGATAACTGTATGAGCGTGGGGGGAACACTTTCTAAATAAGCGGAAATGGAAATAACAATTGGGTATTATTATTTTTTATTTATTTAAAGTTTGTGTAAATAGAAAGATATTTGGAAAGATAATTAAAACTAAAATTAAAAAAAACGAAGGAAGACGCCTCTATACCACATAAAAAGAACGAAATTATATTTTAAAAGTATGCTTGTTGTTGTAATATGAAACTTTAACCGGCTGAATAATAATCCTTATTGGATAATGGGTTATGAATAATATAAAAAATTATAATGAAGGTCTGCATATTTCAGGTTATTTTTTTGTTTTTGTATACTGTTGTTTTTGAGTAACTTACAGAGATATTCGTTAAAAAGGCGAAATAATACAAAACGAGAAAAAAAAAGACAAAAAAAAAAAATTATTGCAAAATAAAAAAGAAAAAAGCAAAGCGAAAATCCGATTACGTAGATTGCAGATCAGGGTGAAATCAAACAAACAAACAAAACAGGGTTGTTGGGCACATGTTTTTGCAAAGAAAGAATATGTTGGAGCTCGCCTCAAAGAAAAAAATAATTTAGCGGACTTGAATGAGTGGATGGCTCGATGTGATTGCGAAGAATAGGGTGATATACATAACCACGTTCAAAAAAAAGAGGAGATGAAAGTTTCAAATACATTTAGATATTATAATTTTGTTCCAAGTAGCTTTATCAAGGATAACGAGATAAATTAATCGAGAAAAGTGACAGATTATTTAACGTGACTTATGTTGAATGGTAGTAAAATGACAAGCAGCCAAGATTAATCTGGTAACTCGAACAAGAATAATAATAAATAGAGTAAATTCGAACCCCCTAAATATCTAATTAATCTTGAATAAAATATTATTTTACTAGACGGACGAACTGGACAAACAAACCCAGTAAAAAATATTTTTGGTTTTGTTTTTTGACAAAAAAAAAAGTTTTTTTGATAAAGTTGATGAATTTCCTAAAATAGATAAAGACGTGATATGGAATCTAAAGGAAAAATTGTGGATAGATGGTTAGCTGGTTTGGGTTTTTCCTGTTCATTAAATCATCATCACTGGTATACAACAAACATTATTTTTAAACATATTGGTTGGAAACTTAACTTACAAGCAAGTTATGATACTGTGCATACAAGGAAAGAAAGAGACAAAGCCAAGAAAAGACAAAGAATAAACGCAGTTTTGTTAAATATAAGTAATTATACAGGATGTATACGAAACGTACACGACTAAATTCATAACCAACCAACCGCAAGTCCATTGTAAATTTTTTAATAATGTCGTGTAGAAGGGGCTAAAAAAGCAAAAAATAAAAAATAAAGAAAAAATAAAACAGGGAAAGAATAAGAGAGAATCAAAAATATTTAAGTAAGGGTGCATTTACTATTCTTTCTTTCGCTTTATTGTTTTCCTTCGTTCTTCTCTCTCAAAATTTTTTTCCCTGGTGGTTCCTTAAGGTACCGCCTGAAATTCCATACAAATTGAGAATAGAACAAAACAAAACAAAATTTACTTAGACAATATGTGTTAAACTAAGTAATTATACATGTTCTTTGCTATGTATGTGTAAAGCACATACCCAAAAATCAGCTTATGGTATCGTTCTATTCAATACGCATGGTATTTCTATTATTACTTTCATTCATTGTCTACCACTAATACAAGAGTCAATTGTAATGCCCTTTTCTGTTTTTTTTTTCTTTCTTTTTTTTGTTCTTTTTTTGTCTGAAATTTATTTTTGATTTTTAGTAGGTTTTAAAATTTTTAGTAAAAAAGGAAGAAAAAAGGAAAAAAAGAATAGAAATTTTTAAGGATTTTCACATTTAGATTTTACATAACGAAAGAAAGAAAGAAATAAAACAATCCTGACTGGTTTAGTTATTGTTGGTTAGGTGAAATATCAATTATTTTTTTTTTTTTGTGAATTATTTTATTTTGGTAAATTTTAGTTGAGATACAAAACCAGATTATATTGGTAAAAGGTACACTACCCGAATTTATGTATGTATGATATGTATGATATGTACAAACACCACATCGCACATAATGCAAATACCCTACCCTAGCTTTTTCCCTAACCTACCCTACTTCATGTACAAAACTTATTCTACTTTACTTGATGTCAAATGTTTGATAATTTTTTGGTTTATAAATAGAGGAAGAAATTTCTCTGATTTCGTTCTGATTTTTTTTTTTTAATTTTATTTTCTTAGTTATTATAATTAGTTAATTAATTTTTCAATTTTTTCTTTTTGATATATTATATCTTTCAAACTTGGTTTTTTTTATTTCCATAGGTTATAACTCAAACTCATATTATAATTACTACTACCTTTTATTATAATTGTTTGATTTTTTTTCCTTCTGTTACATATTTAACTGGTTTTACAAACCCCGTCATCTTTCCCCTCCCTTGGCTAAACACTCGGTCCCCCAATTATTTTCTAATATCTGAGAATATTAAAAATCATTCGTTAATATTATTTTTATTTTTTGTTTTTTTGATTTTCACTTTATTCTTTGTCTTCCCTCCACAATCATTGCCTAATTAGGTCGACTAACAAAAGAACCCTCTTTCTCGACAATACCAAATTTCACTTTCATAGATCTAAAGTTTTTTTTTTGGTTTCTTGGTTTATTTTTCCTTTGTATTTACCAATTATTACGAGAAGATCTTCAAATTTATTATTATTATTTTTTTTTTGAATCTCACCACAAATCTACCAAGTCTACCCCCAATCTTCCACGGCTACTACTATTCCCAGTACCACCTACCAAATTCAATATCACCGCCTAAATCACGATCATTAAAAAAAAAAAAATATTATATTTCCCTTTGTCTTTTTTTTTTTTTCTGATTGTTTTGATTGATTGATTGTTTGCCCTATTATCTACTTGAAAGTTGTATTTATACTTACTTTACATTCCTTTCTTGAATTTTTTATAAAACATACCATTATCTAACATTTGATATTGACATTGATATTGACAACTTACATAGTTCATCATCATCATCATCACCCATCAATCTCATCTATTCCATATTATTTATTCCGTCGCTTACCATTTTCCGTTGTTTTTTTCGCTTCCCTTTTTTTTTTTCTTTTTAGTTTAATTTAAGTTTTTTCCCCCTCCATTGTTTTTGTTTCGTCTGGCTCCACAACCACTACCACCATTCTGTTGCAAATATTTATTCAATCATGTCTCAAACTACTTTAACATCAACTGTGACAACGTCAACTACAAATAAACTGTCATCAAACTCCAATAGTCTGACAAACCAAAATAAAAAATTACCTTTAATCGTGGATGTTGCTATTGATACAAATGGGAAACAATTATATCAGGTACATGAATCTTCCAAACTTGTTAGAAAAGAGATGCCAAGATCTACTAATTTTGCTTTCAACAATGACATAACTGATGATGGTTTCTTTACAATCACCAATACTACAAATGACAATTCTGCATCTACCACAAACCCATCCAACCCCAACTCAAATAGAAAAATTTTAGGTGACTTATCTCCGTCAAGTTTAAACCAAAAGAGATCACATGATGAAATGTTATCCACTGATCATCTTCCTAATAACAACAACAACAACTCCTTTAATAAACTTGATGAAAATGATGGCTCCAACCTTTATCATCATCACAATATGGATTTACAAAGAACCATGAGTCATCCAACTAACTTGTACACCAACTCCAATTCCATGTCTGACCCTAATTCCAACAATGATTACTCCAATTATGACAACAACAACAATCACAACAACGACTTGCAGCATATACCTACTGGTGCTTATTCACGTGTTCAAGATAATGATATTTGGTCCGACGATGTTGAACAAGCTTTTGAAGAAGTCTTGCGTCTCATTCCTAAAAATGGGTTAAATAAAATTAAGATTGCTGGTAGATCATGTGGGAGAAATGAATTGATTTCAGACTATATTTTCACCAAGACTGGTAAGTACAGAACCAGAAAACAAGTTTCTTCTCATATTCAAGTCATTAAAAACTTGGGACAGAAATTGGATATCATCCTGTTGATCAACGATGGTCCTATCTTCAATACCAAAAATGAACAATTGGAGTCTACTAAAAAATTTGAAGAAATTTTTAGTAAAATCAATTTAAATAAATCTTTAGGGTTCAGTGATTCCATGAAGAGGAAGAATGATAATTCTGCTCCAAGTTCATTTGCTATGCATTTACCTGCAACCAAGAGAATTAGAAGAAAGAATCTGGGTAATCCATTGAATAAAATTAAGTTTAGTAACTTTTTCATGTCGGTGAATGACCAATACTCCATGAATCCTATTGTGTTAACTATTCAACAAAACAACAATGACGTCAAGAGTTTGAAGTTGAAAGATAATGCCAACATTTCCAATAGATTCCCAGGGTTGAATGATTTCAAAAATTGTTCCCACATCCCAATCATCCACAACATGGTTAAAGTTTTACTTCCACAATTACCAGATGCTTACAATATTGATAATGGGTTTAATTCCAGTTATGCTTTAAAGTATGAACCACCAATTGCTTCTACCAACAACAGTGGTAACACTACACCAACAACACCAACCACCAGTAGCAACAACGTCACCAACACCAATAATATCATATCTACTGAAAGAAGCTATAATTCTTTCACTTGCATTTACTCCTATGGTAAAGAAGTGTTAAAATTTGATGAAGATGGCATTCGATTAAACCAAGATCGTGACTTCTTAACCAAATTTTGGAAATTCTTCTTTGGTACGTTGGTTGATAAATCTGAAACTGATATCAATGTTGCTTTTAAAGGGATTACCATTAAACAAATCATCTACGAAGCTACTCCTGAAAGTGTCAAACAAGAAGACGACGCAAGCAAAGTTTGTAAATCTAAAGTTAAGTTGGTTTTACTTTGGGAATTTGCTAAAGTTGATGAATGTAAAGATGCTTTAACCACCACCACCAAAATCTTGTTACCACCAAGAATCCTGGCCAATAACAACAACACCGACGTCTCCACCCAAGTTTATGAATATTCCCAACCGGCCATCAACTCCATTGAAAATTCATCAACTGGTTCTTCATCATCTTCAGCTGGTCATGTTGATTTGAATAATGATAATTTAAGTGCTACAACAGTGGATTCCAATTCTTACAACAACAACAACAACGCTGAATTGCCATTCAAACCACAAATGAAATTACAGAAGAAATTTCAATCATTACAACATTTACAACCACATCAACAATATCCTGCAAGAAATAGTTTTGCATCTCCACAACCACCACAATCGACATCTTATCCATCATCATCACCTTACGCTCAATACTCCATGCCTCCTCCTCAACACCAACAACAACAACAACAGTTTGTACAAACACATGGTGCATTGCCACAATTCCAAGTTCCTTCTGTTCCATTTGGCACAGCTTATACCCATCATCCTACAAATAGCATGGACTACATGATGATTTCATCAGTTCATAATGGTGGGTTGACAGCAGAAGCTGGTAATGCCACTGCATCGACCAATTCAGGTCACGATTACCAATTGGGTGCAATTGGAGGAGGATATTCAGAGGCATATACTGGTGAGTTCTAAAAACCACCTACCAAAAAAAAAAATATATTATTGCATTTCCGTTTCCCCCATTTTTTTTATTTTTTTGAATTTTCCGTGTGTCTTTTTATTTTTACCTTCAGTTCTGTTGATATATTCCCATTTTATAATATAATTTTTAGAGATATTTTTTTTTTATAGTTTACAGTATTTTATTTAGTTCTTTCATTTCAATTCGTTAGTGTGCTTTTCCAAATACATATTCATATATATTAATCAATGAACTGGGAAAAAAAATTTGTAACAACTCATAATCATTGCAAATCATAGAATCGACCAATTGAAATGAGCGAGATTCGAGTTTCATATTGGGTATGTGTTCTCCTTGCATGAGAAATGATGAAATGATCCCTCTAATCCAATCTTTCTCTTCTCTTCTTCTTCTTCTTCGTTTTTTGTTTGAAGTGAGAATTTCCACTGTATTTGTGCAGCAAGCACAGCAAGTACGGAAAACTCTGCATATCTCGCTGAATTAAACTACACGTGAACATACGAACTTCTTCTATAATTAACAACTCGCCTCGCCTTACCAATATCAACCAAGAGCAAGAAAAAAATTCGTGACTTACGTATTATATTTCAAAGGCCAAGTATAGCCGGGGTTTCAGCAAATCGATGGTGCAAATTGCTATTGTTAGATAGATGTGTTACACAAAATATGTTGCTAATATCGATGAATAATGGAAGTAGGTATCCGCCTCTATTCAATACATCAATTATCCCCAAACTTGTGTTCTTGATTTAGTTGTTGGGTGGGTGTGCATGGCTTTAATTAATTTATTGGCACACCACAAAAATCGCCAGAATCGATCAACGAAAAAAAAAATAGATGATCCTCATATCTGATACATTCTATGAATAAACATAAACTGGTTATTTATTATGTAATTATATAACATGTCCCATACGTGTCTCTTTTGATTGGCGTATTTGAATAAAAGGAGTGAAAAAGTTTAATTTACTAACACGTCTTGAATGGTGGTGTTGATGATGGTGGTGTTGGTGGTGGTGGTCGATAGGGTTTCGTTGGTTACATTTACGAACTATATCCCAAAGAGCAAAGAAAAACTTAGGATGAAATTCTTGGGCGTTTTTTTGTCTGTTTGTGATTATGTGTCACCAATGAGCTTCAATTTACTTTAGTTCACTTTATTTCACATCACGTAGAAATAGAACAAAAGGTGAATTTGTGTATTTAGCAAAAAAAAAAAAAAAAATTTTTCTTTCTTCTTCGGGATTTTTTCTTTTCTTCTTCGTCAAAAGAAAAAAATTTTTTTTTTTCCACTTCTATTTCTCGTTTAAGTAGATTACATAATAAATAATAATATCAACAATGTTTCCTTAAGTCCCTGCGTAGTCTAACCTCAACATCCTTAATAAACAAAAAAAAAAAAAGAAACGAATTTCAAAACTACAAAGTTTATCAACACGGTTCATACGTTCATTGGCTGAAATATTTGCTTAATCATCAGCCCCCTTTTGTTACTTTGTGGATTTGTTGAGCTGATCCTTATTCATAAGCATCGAAGATCTTTCTTGCAAAAAAAAAAACTACTCTCACACCCCCTTAATAATATCAACAAAAAAATAATAATGGAAAAAGATGTCGGTTATTTGCTCCTTGTAACTTCATCTCAGGTTTGTGTATTTTTTTGTAAATACTGTCGTAATGCAAATAGCAGCCTCACATTTACATGAAAAAATTTTCTTCTTTATGTCTTACGTCACGTGCATATTCAATTAATAAATTTTGCAGCAATTTTAGTCAACTGACATAAGACAAAATAATTATTTTTGTTACCACTGACACTTTTTTTTCTTTGGCGGCAGAGAGAGAAAAAAATTGGTTAAGGTTAGTTAACCTAATAATTGAGATGGTTTGTAGATTACTATCATAACCATCAATACCCTGGTACACTTACGCTTACATAATCAACTAACAATAAAGTAAGTTTTATAATTTGATTATACTTAATTACATTCTTTATCGTTAAACTTTTGCTCTTTTTTGTTTTCTTTGTTTTTTTTTTATTTTTTGTTTTTTTTATTTTTAGACCCCGAAGTATTGTAAATTAATTCTTTCTCTCGATTTTTTTTTAGCGCAACTTTATTTTTAGTGAATATGTCTTATGGGGGGTAAGAATAAATGAATGATTGACTTGATTGATTGACTCAATGTCTCAAGTTTAATTTCGATTCTAGACTTATGCTATCTTTAGCATCGTTATCTAATAATAGTATGGCTGATAGCGCAATAAAACGATGTAATGCCAATTGCATACAATTATAATCCTTCAAACGTTCAGTTGCTACATAACCCCCAACCAACAATCAAACCAATAAATTACATAAAATCACAAAAATTTTTGACTTTCTTGTGTAATTATAAGGGTGGGGGGTACACCCTAAACACGTGCTGGTTCATTAACCAACCATTAAAACCAATTTTTTGGGACTACTATTGATACTTTATTTCTTTTGTGTAGTTGTGATATCAATTCGTGATATCTAAAATTTTAAATGATGACGATGATGAGGACTTTTCTCATAACATGTTTTTTGGTTATGTGGCTCTCTCTCCCCCTATCATTTTCATTAATTACTCTATTCAGTTATTCATGTTGTATGACTTTAATATAGCCACTTAACTTCTTCCAACGGATATACTCCCAAAAAAAAATGTAACCAAACTATTGATTAAAGTTAACTAAATATACAGAAAATCATACGTTTTTTATGATATTACTAAAACCTCGTAAGTAAAAATTCCCAATACAACTTGAGACCTTAACTCCAAACTAGGAAAAAAATAACAAAACCGTTGGGAGCCCTCAAGCGAGTTCATTTTTTTAGCACGTTACATTACAATCAAATTCTCAGTCGAGGTCGTCACGTGGACGGAATAACTCCGATGTAGTATTAATAATCATCGGAGTTATTAAATTAATTTGTATTACATTCCTCATTTTTGACTCTGTGCACTATCTTAAATTTTTTTTTTGTTGCGATTTGAAAAAAAAAAAATCTAGTCCCGCAAATTATCAGACAGCTCATCTCTAATCAACAAACAAGCACACACACACACACAATGGATAGCAAAACAATTGGTATTTTAGGAGGCGGACAGTTGGGCCGTATGATTGTGGAAGCGGCACACAGACTTAATATTAAAACTGTGATCTTGGACGCTCCCGAATCCCCCGCTAAACAAATCAATGCCTTGGATGCCCATGTTGATGGATCATTCACCAACTACGAATCGATCTTGAAATTAGCCGAAAAATCCGACGTGTTGACTGTTGAAATCGAACACGTTGATGTCGACTCGTTGAAGAGAATCCAGGAGAAGTTCCCTCATGTTCAAATCTACCCATTACCAGAAACCATCAAATTGATTCAAGATAAATATTTACAAAAGGAACATTTGATCAAACATGGGGTTGCCGTCACTGAATCTGTCGCCGTTACTGAAAACACCGTTGAAAATTTGTACCAGATTGGTGAAAAATTCGGATACCCATTCATGGTCAAGTCTAGAACATTGGCATATGATGGAAGAGGTAATTTCGTGGTTAAGGATAAATCATATTGTGAAAAAGCATTGGAATTCTTGAAAGATCGTCCATTGTATGCGGAAAAATGGTGTCCATTCACTAAAGAATTAGCCGTCATGGTGGTTCGTTCCATTGAAGGTGAAGTTTTCGCTTATCCTACTGTCGAAACCATTCATCAAAACAATATCTGTCATTTGGTTTATGCTCCAGCAAGAATCCCAGATACATTAGCTAAAAAAGCTTCCATTTTAGCTAAAAACGCCGTTAAGTCATTCCCAGGATGTGGTATTTTCGGTGTGGAAATGTTCTTATTGGAAAATAATGAATTATTAATCAATGAAATCGCTCCAAGACCTCATAATTCCGGTCATTACACTATTGACGCCTGTGTCACTTCTCAATTCGAAGCTCATGTCCGTGCTGTCACTGGTTTACCAATGCCTAAAGGATTTACCGAATTCTCCACCTCCATAACCAACGCCATCATGTTGAACGTATTAGGAGATAAAGAAACTCCAAATAAAGAATTGGAAATCTGTCGTCGTGCATTGGAAACCCCACACGCATCAGTCTACTTATATGGTAAAACCACTAGACCAGAAAGAAAAATGGGTCATATCAACATCACCACTTCATCAATGGACGATGCTGAATCCAGATTAAACTACATCTTAGGCGAGTCATCAACCGTCCCAGAATCATTAACTTCCGAAAAGGAAAAACCATTAGTTGGTATAATCATGGGTTCCGACTCCGATTTACCAGTCATGGCAGTTGGTGCCCGTATCTTGAAACAATTTGGTGTTCCTTTCGAACTAACCATCGTCAGTGCTCACAGAACCCCTCATAGAATGTCAGAATATGCCATTGAAGCTCCAAAACGTGGCTTGAAATGTATCATTGCCGGTGCAGGTGGTGCGGCTCATTTGCCAGGTATGGTAGCGGCCATGACTCCATTACCGGTGATTGGTGTTCCTGTTAAAGGATCCACTTTGGATGGTGTTGATTCCTTGCATTCAATTGTGCAGATGCCAAGAGGTATCCCTGTGGCTACAGTGGCTATTAATAACAGTACCAATGCTGCTTTGTTGGCAATTAGAATCTTAGGTGCTTGTGATTCCAAATGGTTGACGGAAATGAACCAATACATGTTGAATATGGAAAGTGAAGTTTTGGGTAAAGCTGAGGTTTTGGAAGATATTGGTTATGAAGATTATTTAACTGAAAAATTGAAAAAATAGAAGATGTGTTTTTATTAGTATGCAAAGTAAATAAGTAAAATAAAAATTATAAATAAACGAACTGAATTAATCTATAGTACATCAATAAAAAAAACCGAACAAAATATATTATGCCTTTCTTATTTTAAAACTTGAGGGTCTTCTTTCTCTTATTCTTGAGTTGTCTTTGTTTGTAAACTTGTGATCTAGAATCTCTCCATCCGGAAGTACTCACTTTCTTATCCTTATCCAAATCCATAGATGAATCCTTTTTATCTTCTCCTTCTTGTCCTTCTTTGTTATCTTCGTTGGCTTTCTTAGCTTCATCTTGTTTCTTAGTTTCGATAGCTAATTTAGCAGCTATTCTTTTATTTCTTTCATCGACATATTTCGAAAATTCTCCCTTTCTCTTAACTGACTTAGCATTTAATTTGGATTTCGATCTTAATGATTTGGCCATGATGCGATGTTGTTGATGATGTCTTTCTGCTTATCGATGGTATTTATTTTTTGGAGAAGATCAAATTAAAATGATGAGATGAGTTGGAAAAAAATATGCATGTTTACTCACGTGACTTTCATTAGGGTTATAGCCCTATCCATATTTTATATGCCGGCACACTATATTTCTTTTTTTTTCTGTTGTTTTGTTTACATCAGCGTGAAAAAATGAGTCGAAATTTTTTGGTAGTAGAGCGAGAAACATAGTGCGAGTTTAACTATGGGTATAGGATTTTCTTGGTCGTGGCACGACTCAGTAAAAAAAAAATTTTGTAGGGGGGCGAGAGTACGTTCTCACTCTCTCTAGCATTGTACTAACAAAAAATTTTTAAAGAAAGAAAAAAAAAATTTGCTTTTAAAGAAAAACTTTTTTGAGAACTTTCTTATACGGACGTTAATAATCATTAAAAATGTATGTTTGAAATTAGATATGGATATAGTTTAGTCAAAAGTTATTCATGATCATGGATGGGGAGTTATTGAATTAATGGATAGAAACAGACCAGAAAGATCATTATTGAATCACAACCAAGGGAGGAAAAATTTTTTCATTAATTGACGATGAGGAGATAATCAAAAAAATGAACGACATGAATAGATGGATACCTATGAAATGATCAAATATGAATGATATAATTTGACAACTGATTTTTGAAAGGATTTTTCATAATACTAACAATTTTTTTTTAATAGGGCTAACAACTTGAGAACCCAAAAGAGACTTGCTGCCAGTGTCATTGGTGTTGGTATCAGAAAAGTTTGGTTAGATCCAAACGAAACCACCGAAATTGGTAACGCTAACTCCAGAAACGCCATCAGAAAATTATACAAGAACGGTACTATTGTCAAGAAACCAGACACTGTCCACTCTAGATCCAGAGCTAGAGCTTTGAAAGAATCCAAGAGAGCTGGTAGACACATGGGTTACGGTAAAAGAAAAGGTACCAAAGACGCCAGAATGTCATCCCAAGTTTTATGGATGAGAAGATTGAGAGTCTTGAGAAGATTATTGGCTAAATACAGAGATGCTGGTAAAATTGACAAACATTTATACCACAACTTGTACAAAGCTGCTAAAGGTAACACTTTCAAACACAAAAGATCTTTAGTTGAACACATCATCGCCGCTAAAGCCGAAGCTGTACGTGAAAAGGCTCTTAAAGAAGAAGCTGAAGCTAGAAGAGTTAGAAACAAGGCTGCTAGAGAAAGAAGACAACAAAGATTGGCTGAAAAGAAAGAAGCTTTATTGGCTGACAACTAATTTAATAAAGAAGTTTGACGTAATATATATGTATAGGTTCTTAATTCTTTGTTAGTTTAATGTTAACTGTGTATCATCTTTATCCATTTTTTTAATCTTATACTGTTGTGGGCATATATACTATCTATCTAATAATCTTTTTATTATAAATATAAATAAAAAAATAAATCATTTTCCATAACTTAAATAAAAGAAAGATTTTTTGTATATGTAAATATTAAAATATACAGATGATACAAACTAATAATAATAATAATAATAATGTCA
>JAKTXQ010000189.1:0-20435 GCA_030582995.1 Candida maltosa
ATCCGGACATTTGACCCTTTGTGGTTGATTGGACGTTGAGACCAGTAGCAGCATTGAGAGTAGATCCGGTTAACGCTGGAATATGATGAGGTAAAGCAAAAATAATTGGGTTTCCGGAAGATGATTTACCTAATGTCTCATAGGTAATTTTATAATTAGCAGCAGTATCACAAGTAACCGTACCCAGGACGCTTGCACTAGTAACATACATACCAGCAGCTGCATCGTAATACTTGTCATCTGCATTGTTTTGAGGAGCAACGGCAACTTGAATGATTAAACCATCAACTGATTTAGACCCTTGAATATTATCCAGACTTTGGACTTGTAATTCAAAATCAGTATTTGCAGAAGGTAAAGTGATATAAACCAACCATTGGACATCATTATACAAAGTAACACGATATTTCAAAATATTGGATAATAATGCATCAGAAGTTTCCAAAGTCAATGTTTTGAAACCAATTATACTATTGATTAATGGTTTCAAGTTACCATTGTAAACACCAGTAACAAACCCCATACCTTGAACCAATGGAATATCCAAATGATTATTTTCATCATTAGCTGAACTTGACAAACTAGCCAACGCGGATAAATCAGTCATGTCAGTGACTTTCAAAAATGTAGAATCTTGACCAAAAGAAGTGGCTGACAATAACAATTCTGCAATTTGAGTTCCATATAAATAGTAAGATGGTACACCAGCATTGTTTGTAGGACCATTACCAAATGTTCTATCCTTAGCTTCAAAATGTTGAACACCAAAACCGTAGTAGTTTGTTTTACTCCAATAAAGTCCATACGGTAATGGATAGATGGTAAAGTCTTGGTTGCCAATAACTAAATTAGTGTAGAATTTATTAGTTCCAATTGGTGCACCATTGTTGTTTACTCCTGCTGGAATTGATAATGGAAGTTGATTAGCAGGGAAAATTTTCCGAGGATCACTGGTGTCAATTACGGAAAACAAATCACCTGAATAACATGTTGGTGAAGCGATAGGTACTTCTTGATTTGTAGCAGTAGCAGATTCTTCACTACTGGTTGAAGCGGTAACTGTGGATGATTTCAGTGAGCTAGATTCTGACAAAGAAGAAACAATAGAACTGGATTTAACACCACTAGATAAAGAAGAACTAGAACCAACAGCAGTTGAACTTGAACCAACAGTAGTTGAATTGGTGTATCCTGAGACAGAACTAATAGCTTCCATAGAAGATGATAACAACAACAGACTAGATAAGGTACTTTCCAAACTTGATAATACCGTTTGTGAGTTTGACAATGAGCTACCAGCAGATTCAGTTTCATCATGTGCGTTTGTTGTTGAATTATTCAAACTAGAAGATTTAGAAATCGTTTGAGAATTGCTCGCAGTGCTTTCAGCTTTGATAGTTACTGGACCAGTAATGGTGGATGTATCAATAGATTTGCTTTTGCTTGAACTAACAACAGATTGACTACTCACAGGGTTTCTTGCAGTTGTTGCAACTGGTGTAATTTTAGTTGATGGAGTGAATGTAGTCGAAGGTGAACTAGTAGCACTAAAAATAGTTGACGTAGTTGTTGGGGCAGTTTTGACACTTGTGGTTTTTAAAGATGATGGTGTTTCCAAATTGGAATTGGCACTAGTTTTCTCGTTAACTGGTATCACTGTTGTGAAGCTATGAACTGTGCAATCATCCCCATTACAACTAGTAGCACTTGTAACGGCAGTAGTGTATTTAATTGCTTGTATTGAACCAGTAGATTGTTGATTATGTGACTGGTTTGGTTGACTTTGTTGTGGTTGGCTTTGCTGTGGTTGAATATGTTGACCTTGTTGTTGTTGTGGGTGGTTTGTATTTGATGTTGTAGTATGAACTTGATTATTCTCACTATCATCCTGTGTTGATGTGGATTTTGGTGCATAAACTATAACAATTGGAATCCCTGTGGTCAACCCAGTTGGATTATTAGGTAATATTTCTTTTGCAAAGTTTTCTAAACATGAATCACTAACATAAGTAGTTTTCGTGACTGTAAGTATTTCTTCTCTTTTTAGAATTTGGGCTGAAATTTGTGATGTCAAGAGGGACGAAAGTAGTATAGATCTTAATTGCATGGTTATTGATATAGTTGATGATCTTTAGTTTCAGAAATAGCAAAAATTTAGAATATTTTATAAATTAGAAAAATCATGGTTACTTTATATATATTGACTTTCAAAAAAAAAGTCCTTTACTTGTTGCGAATTTAGCAAGCATTTTTTTTTTAACTTGATTATTATTTAGTTCAATGGTACAAAAAAAAGAAATAATACCTTTGTCTTTGTTCTATTCTTTTTCTCAATTTGGAGCTGAAAGTACAAGTTAGGAAAATGATTTGATTTTTTTTTTCTACGCCCAACAATAATAATTATAATAATTCGATATAGTGGTTTTTGTGGTTACTATAACTACGATGTGGTAATGAGTATAAAAAAATCGAAACTGCAACTGTTGCGAAAATTAAGTTTATTTTTTTTTCCTTTTTCCGCCTCCTTCTTAGCCAGCAAAAGTTTTTTTTTTTTTTCTTATTTCTTTCGTTTAATTTACAAACTATAATTCAAAATAACATTCATTATTCACCATGGATTCGTCCATCCAACGTAACAATGGATATGAGCTCTTAATGGGTATCAAGGCTGGGAAAAGAAAATATATTAAATAAAAGTTCATCAGAAAAGCCAGCCAGCCTTCCAACAAGGGTTACCTTTTTTTTGTCTTGTTTTATTTTGACACTTAATATAATAAAATATTTTTTATTTTTGACAACTGCTTAAGTCCTGTCAATGAAGATGATCAGTAATGTTTGTGATTTTATGAAGAAAAATCTACAAGAATTATTATTTTCTGTAAATTAATATTGATCCCAACTTAATCTTAAAAAAAAAAAAAGATTTGCCCGATTGTCATCTCATTGCCAGCTACACTCTTGATGATCAAGAAAATCAGATGCAACCAGTAAACAATCTGAATTTAGCCGAAACCACAGCATCGATGACAACCGTTGCATAACCCACATGTATAAATTGGCACATTTTATACAACATGACAATTACGTGATGACGTTTTTTTGCAAAAATCTAAAAGTCAAAAATTTACCAAAAAAAACAAAACAAAAAAAAAACGCTGGTTATTTTGCATATAACACAAAATCAAATATTCTATTTTCGACAAATTTTTTGTTACTTTTGGAACTGATTCATAAGAAAAATTTTTTATTGACGTTGTTGGGGAAAGGAAATAATCGAACGGTGTGTTTAAGTTTTAGGTTAAAGGAGATGGGGGAAGGAGTATTTGATCTGATTTCAGCAGATCGGTAAAAAAAAAATTTTACTAGAATTTTCCTCCCAAATATCAAAACTTCTTTTTTGGAAGTCAAACAAAAAGTAACAACAGTCAACGACAATGAGTTCATACCCGCTTATCTAGTCAATATACATGTTAATTTGTATGGTGGAAGTTGACTAGAAGACGGAATTAAAATTTTAGTCGTGTGTATCGACTCAATGGGGTAAGTAGTTCCGCGGTTACGTGGTATGAGTACGATTTTTTTTCTTTCTTTCGGCTTTCCTCCCCCACTATTTTTCAGTTTGATGGGTTGATTCTTCTTTTTTTTTTTCCACTTTTTTTTTTTACTTTTTCAACACAAGTTAACTAATATAATGTCACTGGTAGTAGTTTTAGGAGCAGGTGTTGTTGGTTTAACTACTGCTTTGGAATTGAAGCGCTGGAACCCAGATTTAGATATCACAGTTGCCGGTCATCATTTGCCTGGTGATATCGACCCTTCTTATACTTCCCCATATGCTGGTGCTAATTGGCATTCATTTGCTACTCATGAAGACAAAGAGTTGCAAGAAATTGATAAACCAGGGTACAAGAAGTTTTTACAATTAGCCGATTCTGATCCAAGATCGGGTGTTTGGAAAGTTGACAATGTTTCCATGTTTACTGATTATGAAGTTTCCAATGGTAAAGGTAATATGAAAAAGTTTATTCCTTGGTTCAAAGATTTTGTCGATGATTTTGAAATTGTTGACAAGCTGAAATTACCTCAAGGAATCGGTTTCGCTCATAAATTTAAAGGTGTGGTTGTTTCGGTTCCAACCTACTTGCCATATCTTGTTCAACAAAATAAAGAAATTGGCAACACGATTCTGAGAATTCCAAACTTATTCAACATCGATGATGCAAGAAAATTCCATAGTTCCGGTAAAAGAGCTGACTATGTTATCAATGCCACAGGTTTGCATGCCAACAAGATTGTCGGTGTCAATGATAAGAAACTTAACTTCCCGGTTAGAGGTCAAGTTTTGCTTGTCAAGAATAATGCTAAAATCCAATTATCCGTTGAAGGATTTCCTGGAGTTCCAAACGAAATGCTTTACATGATGCCTAGAAAAGAAGGTGGAACAATCATTGGTGGTTGCTTTTTCCCAGGAAATACTTCTATACACGAAGATAAGGAATTGACCGAGAGAATCATTAAAAGAGCAGTTAAGTTTGCTCCAGAGTTGATCGATCCATCTTACAAAAATAACCCACTGAAGATTGAAATAGTTAAAGTTAATGTCGGTTTTAGACCTTTCAGAGAAGATGGTGCTAGAGTCGAATTGGATAAAGAACGTTCTTGGTTGGTCCACAATTATGGTGCTGGCGCAGGTGGATACCAAGGAAGTTTTGGATTAGCTAAGAAAGTGGTTGAAATCATGAAGCAAGAATTGTCCAAAAAACCAAAGTCAAAGTTGTAAAAAAAAAAGTTATGTTTTTATATATTACAATTCTACGTATCGGTATTTTTATAGCAAACAGTTTATCTGCATAATATTCCAAATAAGACATCAAACAATTTCTTACCCCCTTCTTTAGCGTACTTCTTTCTATGTTCACTATCAAGATGGTCAGCCACATAATTCTGGGCTCGATTTTGGTTTGGAGAAATAGGCGTAGGTTTATCTGAATAAGTGTGAGTTTGCACGTGCACATCGGTTGAATAACCTTCTTGCGGACCAAATGTTCCTTTGTTCGATGGATGTTCTGGTGGGACCTTCATTGTGTAGGAGGAGATTGAAATATAGTTTTTTTATATTCCAAAAACGAAAGAAAGAAAGAAAGAAGTTATCTCTAAACCTGAAATTTTAGATTGCTTTCATTCAGTATCAGCAACTTATAGGCAATAAAAAAAAATATTAAAAACAATCAACAGAGTCGTGCAACGTGCACAAAATCCATATCAGAAACAATAAGTAATGCTGGTTTGAAGTCTACCACATTAGTTCTTTCGTCAGTTTGATTGAATCGGTGTTGGATAAGAGACTCCATCTTGGGTTATCATAAAGTGGTGTATTGGTTTTGTCTAAAACAAGATGATTGTCAGTGGTAATACTACTCTGATGTTGCTTTACTTCAACACCACATTTCCATGCCAAATATAAATCTGCAGTTAGTCTTTAGAAACACCAATCTACCCCCATTACATCGTCTTCATATGATTCATAATTAAAAAGTGTTTGATTTCTTCAACTGATCTTTTACCAAACCGTTACCAAAAAAAAAAAAAAAAAAAAAAATAGCGAAACGAAAATTTTTCTCTTCGATTTTCAATCAAATACCAATTTCTTTTCCATTGGAAAACTAGACATCAAAAATGAAAGCTTCTCAAATCTTGAGCTTCCAAGCTACTGCATCTAATGCTTTAAGAAGACCATGGAAAACTTTTAAAGACGGTACTTTATACTACGGGTATGTTAAAAGTGGTTCTAAAAGACATGCATTGACAACCAAGCAAGGTAACAAACATTATTACAAAGGTACTCGTTCTTCGGGTATTGGTCACTTAGATTCTAGAGGTAGATACCACGTCAACTGGGACAAAGTCAGAACTTATGTTGTTCCAACTGGATTGAACACCACTGATTTAAAAGCTTTAGTATCACCAAACTCACCACAATTTAAACAAAAAATATCTGGATATGTGGACGGATTCAAGAGTCCCGAATTAGCATTCCATAATGCCAAAAACTTTATTGAATATGGTCCTGGGTACAGTACTGTTGATTTGGAACAAGAAGGTTATGTGGATAGAATTGTTCACCCAGCTAAATTAGAGTCTCAAAAAGCAAAAGAATTGGAACTTGAAGGTATTAAAGAGTAGATACTGCCTGTTGTAGAAGTTTTTTTTTTTGTAAATAGTTTATTTACAACAGTTACTTGATAATAATATATCTTTGGTTATCGAATCTTTTTGAATACATCACACACACACACGCGTATATAGTCAATCAATTTTTTTTCTTTTCCAAATTTTTTTTCCTGTAATTTTTTTTTAACCCATCTTTTATAAACAAAACCCAGTTATCATGTCACAAGAACCAGCAGCTCAAGAGACTGAAGTAACGCCGAGTACTACATCTCCAATTGAAGTTAGCGCTACCCCTAATGCAGAATCAACAACTGCAGAGCCAGTTCCGGAACCAGAACCAGAAACAGAACCAAAAACAACAACAACAGATGTGGAAGCAGAACCGGAAACTGAAATAGCAGAAACAGAACCAGTAGCCACAACAACAGATACCGTTAATGATGCCACCACGGAAGCAGATCAAACAGCACAAGATTCTGAACAAGACGAGGCTGAAAGCCATCTCACATTACCTATTTCCAAAATCAAGAGAATTTTCAAAATGGATCCAGATTACGTCGGAGCGTCTGCTAGTGCAGTATACACAGCAGGTTTGGCCACGGAACTATTTGTGCAATATTTTTCAGAACAAGCTAGCTTATTGGCCAAAATGGAGAAACGTAAAAAAATCCAGTACAAGGATTTTGCAAATTCTGTATCTGGTCACGATTCATTGAATTTTTTGGCGGATACTATTCCAAGAACACAAGCCATTGGAGAGTTGGTCCAACAAAAGAAAGTTCACGTAAAACAACCAGTAACGAAATCGTCCAAAGAACCTGGTATTATGAATAGTGACGGCGGAGCATCTTCTGCAGCTGGCAAACAATCAATTTTACCTAAAGGACAACAGACATTGAATTTCCCAATTGCAAACTCCAGCAAAGGTCACGAAGGTACTCAGAAAAAGTCAATTTTTGATTTGGTAACTGTTGACGATGAAAGAGATGCAGATAATGATGTGGTTATGACATCTTGATTCGAGTGTAGGTATGTATGTGTGTATGTGTATTATACAAAAATAGAGATTATTTTTTTAAAACTTCTGTAACCCCTAGAGTATCTCTTGAAAGATGAACCAGATTCGGGATATGAAGTGTGTAACATAACTTGATTATTTCGTAACGACGGATATCTGGTATCATCTTTTCGTAGTTTTGTACTCCACTTAATAAAAAGTCAATCAACGATTCTTTCAACATTGGATACATTCGGAATATGTGAACAGCGTTTTCAGAAACCACCAATTGGTTACTGTTAGTGGCTTTGGTTTTACTAGTCAACTCATGAGAAACTAATTCTGTATGTTTAGATAAAAACTCCCATGCATCTTGGAACTTTCTGTTGAAAAAAAAATCGTTCCTTGTACGATCTTCATTTAGTATGTCTGTTACAAACAGCAAAGTTTGGGTCATTATATTTATATCACCTGAATTGTAATTTTTTTGTGAAAATGAACTTGTTGACAAAGATTTCAAACCTGAAATCAACGTAATCAACATTGGCCAATTTGTTGCAAGAATAGGTAAAACTTGTTTGTAATTTGTGCAAAGCAATGGGAAGATCGATTTTAAAGTTTTCATAATCTGAGCTTTCAATGCATACGAAGGTTGTGAAATCAACACAAACCCATACTTAAATATCCTTTCCAAAATCAAATATACTTGTTTAGGTATTGGCGACGTCCATGGCTCTTCCTTTTCTTCGATTTCGTTAGTCAGTTCATTGTCATCATCATCATCATCGGAATCTGCTTCTGCATCGGAATTCATTTCTGAAAAAGGTAAATCCGCCTTTCTTTTGAAATATTCTTTATTGCTGTCATAATTTTCAAACTCTTTGACTTCTTTTTGAGATTGATCAAGTAAATTTAATAACTGTTGCTTATTGGTCATCCCCCATGGTTTAAATAACGAGTTGTTCTTACCACTATCTTTTAAATCAGGTTCAATTTTGGTCACCGAATCATACTTGACTTTAATCTGGTCAATCAATGCTTCAAACACAATGAAAAAACTTTCAACCAACACATTATAACCATGATAAGAATCAAGAATCACAAACATATCTGTCAAAATATCATGCAACTGATTTGACTCTAATAATTGAATACCGGCTACTTTGACAATAATCAATAAAATTCCCGGGAGCATAGGTGTCAAATTACTGGCAACCGACAACTGTAAACTGATATTATCAATAAGATAATCCAGATTATCGGAAATCAAATTCACCATCGATCCATTATAATACGTATCTAAAATTACCTTTATCGTGGATTGGGCTTGGTGTTGGATTTCAGGAAAATCATTGTATGTTAAAGCTTGGAAAACTGTCAACAAATAATCCATTAAAAAATTGGTTCTAAATTCATCCAAAGTAATGGTACCAGCAACAACTTCAATAGCTTTTAGAGCGGAACAGTAAGCCAATTGACGGGATCGAGAATGAAGATCGTTTCCAGCGGCCACTTCATCAAGTAATTCTTCCGCTTTTGACAAAATTAAATACGACAGTTCCTGACTTATATCATCATCTATATCCATATCATCTTCCAAATTTAAAAAATCATTTGGATTAAAATTCCCATTTTTGGTAAGATGTTTCTGGGAATATGTTGCTCCAACCCAAAGAGCAACACTTTTTTCATAAACGTTGTCAGATGATGAGTCTAAAATAGTTTCCAAGTCATTTAAATATGAAATTGCCTGTTCAGAAGAATTTAAACTCGACAAAAATACAATAAGGTTTTGTAAAGTAACTTCCAAAAAAGTGGAGCCAACACCAACTAATGACTCTCCAGATGCATTATTTATATTTTTCATATTCCAATCACGAACTAGTACTTGTAAATTATGAATGTATGATTTCTGACCTGAACGAGGTTGGTTTTGTTTGACAATATTTTGAGTATTGACAAATTCCGGTAATTCAATTGAATCTAATTGGTTCAGCATTTGTGAAGTTTCAAGTAAGCCAGATTTCGATGAACTTTTAGATACATTCGAAGATTCAAACTTTATCCCATCAACCACATACTCTTGCATCAATGATAGACATCTTTTCTTCAATCCATCGACATCTGTAAAATTTGGTTTCACCTTTTTTGATGTTTCCACAAGAAGACTGAAATTGAATTTAATAGCTGTAATATCCATCAGTACTTTGTCATCGTCGGTGGAAAATATCACAGTAACAAATTTATTATCTATCATATCGGATAACTTGTTTCTGACTATGTCAAAGATTATAGTCTCTTTGTCTGTAGTGTTTTCCAATACTTCCAAGAAAGTTTTACTTAAATTGGAGATTTTGTCAATCATATCTTGTTCATCGATTGAAACAATAGCTATAAGTATCAGAAACACGTCAATTGCTAAAGATGCAAACTCTTTGTATAAACTGACAAAGCAATCACGTAAAACTGAACCAACAAACTGAACTACTGCATTGTACAATTCAGGTTTGGACTGTAGACGCTGTCTATTTTTCTGACCAAATAAAATTGATTTGAATAAAATCATCAATGAAAGTTTCAATTGTTTCGAGGTTGCTTTTAACCATGACAATGATCTGTGGTAGTGTTCTGTAATACTGATATCTTGAATCGAAACATTGTCATCGAGTGTTTTAACATCGTCATCCCATGAAACCTGAATGTCATTTATACTATCCACTTCTCGTTCAGCGTTAATATGAGCATCCAAATCCTTGTCATTAAAAGATGCACAAATAAAACCTGAAAGCAATCGCAAAACTTGTACTATAATCTGATAATTTAGACTTGCGTTTATCGATACAAATTTAGTGATTGATGACACAACTCCTGGAAGAATAATTGATTGTTGCTCATGACTTAAATAATTTTTGAGTTTGCTAATCAAATTTATTGATTCAAGAATACTGTGAATTGATTCTTGGGAATCGGGTTTCGTACTTGTGATTATGTTCAACGTGATAGTGATAGTATTGCTAAGAAGCATTAACCTCTTGTCAGTGTGTTCCTTAAAATATGTATCATCCAAGGTATTGGCAATACTTGTAAATGCATTTATCGTAGCTTTCTTGAATTGTTCAGATTTGGTTGTAACAACCAATGGACTTTGTTTCATATCACCACTTGAAAGAAAAATCAATAATGGGAAAAACTGATCTATCAAAACAAAATTGACATTAAAACTCCATGAGTATGTTATCAAGAATGCAATTATTTCAAAAATATGTTGCACTATACGGTCATCCAAACTAGGATGTTTCAACAAATTAGAAATTGGGAAAAATATATAATCCGCCATATTTGGGGACAATTGATATATTGGGAACTTGGGATCATTTGAATATTGTCTATGGTGATTGGTTAAAGTGGTTTCGATTGATATTAATAATCGAATTACTTTATTTGCATTTAGTGGTTGTTGGAGTGAAATTTCGGATAATTCTATGCAAAATGGTTTAACATCTTGAAATAACAGTTGCGATAGTAATCTTTCATTGGGAACCTGCGATTCCATGGTGGATGTATATAAAAAGATAAATAGATAGATTTGTATAATGTATGAAATCTTTAAGTTAAACAGAGACAGCAATATGTGCACCAACCAATATTATCTGCAGTACTTTTTTTTTTTTTTTTTTGGAGAGAAGGCGAAAAAATTTTCTCTTCTTCAATATTCTTTGGCAAAGAAAAAAAATTTTTCACTTCTTTTTTGTTCTTTTCTTCTACATTTAACACACATCAAATCAAACACGTATGTTATTGATAAACCATTTCAGATTAACCTCATAGAGAGTAAAGTTGTTATAATAACTTTGAGTCTTCTTTTTTTTATATTTGTGTTGTATACAACACAGAGAGAAACGTATATTGGAATCAGTCAATACTTTGGTAGTTTCATTACAGTGAATATGCATTTATTTTTTTTATAAAGATATGCATTTATCATGGTAAAGGAATATCTAACTTGTTTCAAGTTATGGAACCACACTTTTATTCAACATTAAAAGTACTCCCAGTTCCAAGAGATTACTGATACCCATTATACTATTCATTACCCTGCTCATGACTCCGGTTTTACACTGGACACTCATGTGGCTAATCTTTTGAAAAATTAAGACTCTTTGTTCCATGTTTTACTAACTTCCAAGTTCAGATTATTGAAAAATGACTAGAACTTCTGTATTAGCTGATGCTTTAAACGCCATTAACAACGCTGAAAAAACAGGTAAAAGACAAGTTTTGATTAGACCATCATCTAAAGTCATCATCAAATTTTTGACTGTTATGCAAAAGCACGGTATGTATTGGATTTTTTTTTTATTAATTGTGGAGCCTTAATAATTTTCTTTTATGCTTAATTTTTTTTTCTTTATAAAGTACCGAATTGATAACTGGATGGATTGATCGGTTTTCCAGTCCCTTTCTGTCTTTTAAGTATTCGGGAAATCAAAACTGGAAATGCTTCTTACACGATGGACAACATTATAAATTGTGTTTATCGTTTACTTTTCCTTAACATTTTTTTTTAATTCTTCTTTTCTATTTTGGCTTCACAAAGTGTTTTTTTACAAAGACATGATTACTAACTTTGAAGTTTAGGTTACATTGGTGAATTCGAATACATTGATGATCACAGATCAGGTAAAATTGTTGTTCAATTAAATGGTAGATTAAACAAATGTGGTGTGATTCAACCAAGATTTAACGTTAAAATTGGTGACATTGAAAGATGGACTGATAACTTGTTACCAGCCAGACAATTCGGTTACGTTATTTTAACTACTTCTGCTGGTATCATGGACCACGAAGAAGCTAGAAGAAAGCACGTTTCTGGTAAAATCTTGGGTTTCGTTTACTAGATTATCATAATTAGGTTTTTTATATATATATTTCTGTGTATTAGTTTTTTTTTCTACTGTTTTTAATATCAAAATTTAATTTAGTTTTTTTGGGGAACACCATTGATTAATATGTAAAACGTCTTTTGATCTCTTTAAAAATTTACGGCGAAGAATTTTTTTTTCTGTTTGCTTTTTCTTGTTAAACCACCATCCCAAATTTCAAACCACAGATGACATTTGCAGAATCACTCCGGTTTATTGGATCCACACTATCATGGACACTAAGGGCAGGATGCATTGCCCATCTATTACATGAAAACGTATACGAATTCACAGAAACTCGAGGTGAATCGATGTTGCCAACTTTACAAAACCAGCATGATTACGTTCACGCATTGAAAACCCACAAGTATGGTCGAGATTTAGACATTGGTGACTGTATTGTTGCCATCAAACCCAGTGATCCTAATCATAGGATATGTAAACGTATAACAGGAATGCCAGGGGATATTGTGTTGGTTGATCCATCTAGTTCTTCTGAGTTGACTAATTCCCCTAATGAAATTATACAGCATGATGGGTTTAATAAGTATATACGGGTACCAGAAGGTCACGTTTGGTGTACGGGAGATAACTTGTGTCATTCTTTGGATTCACGATCATATGGTGTTGTACCTATGGCACTTATCACAGGCAAAATTGTGGCTGCTAATTCCATGAATGGCAGTTTATCTAATTTATACAATTTCAGATGGATAACAAATACTTTTGAATAGAAAGTATATAATATGTATATATATATTCCGTTTAATCTATATAATTGAATACGTTTTGAACCTATTGCTTACCTAACGCACGGTTTTTAGCCAAATTTCTTAAAACGCTGACGCCAAAGTAAACGCTTGGGACGGTTAAAATGAAACCGTAAAACAAGGTGGTGAATATAGATTGGCCCAAATAATATTTGGCAAAATTCAATTCAAATCCAATTATGGAAATTAAAAAGCTGACGTTGTAAAACAATTGAGTTGGGGAAGTGGTTTTGAATGTTCTGAACAAATCGTTAACCCCAATAAAACCAACCCATGATGCTAATAACCCTAAAAACAAAGTGGTGGCAATTCCAATGAAAATAACTGGGATAATTGGGTTAACTGTTTTTTCGTCTTCTCTGAAAATATGATGAATTTCTGGTTGGATTCCAATTCTTGGTTTTGGTTGATGTTTACTTGTGGCTTGGAAGTCTGGACTTGGTAAGATTTCCACTAATCTTCTAATCAAATTGTTTTCCGATTTGGAGTCGGCAATAATAATACTCAAAATCAACTTGTCTTTAGTTTTCAAAACTTCTGGAAGGGCAAGACTTTTGATGGTGGAGGTGATTTTGGTACCTTTAACAGTTGGGACATAATGTGTAACGATTGATGAATCTTCAGCATCTGCTAAACTGATGACAATTTGTTCAGGTTTATCTTCAATATCTTTGCTATTCAATTTAATTTCTAAAACATCTTTAGGAGATTCAATAGTCAATTGTTTCACTTCTTGAGTGTTGAATTCTCCAAGGGTGATTGATTTACCGTTTAAACTGATTTTACCAGTCAAATCGGAATATGCAATGGCAATGGCAACCAAATTGGCCAATAATATAAATAAGGAATATCTCATAATACCAAAACAGTTGTAAAAAATAGATAATTTTCGATGTCGGGTATTCAACAACAAATAAGTTTTGACGTGTTGGGATTTTTTCAAGGCAAAGGAAAAAAAAAAAAAATTGAGGAAAAATCTTGAAAATGTATGCGAGTAATTGTGCACAATTGCACGTCTCTCCCTGTTGCAAAAAAAATCTAAGGTACTATTGATTGAAGATCAATCCTTCAAGGGTACATCCTTCTGTTAAATCACTTGATACTAAGTAAGATATGATGTAAACCACACCACCGACAATTTCTAAAAGAAAAATAACCGGAATCAAAATTATACCTATTTGAAAATTGGTTAGTTGAAAATACAGATTGATATTATGAAACGAAAGACAACATACAAGTAAAAACAAAGACAGAAAACAAGATACCACTGGCAAATATCAAGCTAATTGCAGAAACAGCAAACATGTTTATCGGACTTGTAGTGGTGGAAAAGGGAAAACCAGTAAATGAATATTTTTTGGAGGTCAACGGAAATACTTTACTTATACACGAAACTGATAGTATAATGTAAAAAGTCAAACAAAAGTCAAACGTGATATTATACTTTTACAATATGCAATTTTTATTTAGAAGTGTTTTCCAATTTTTACACGTCGGACAAGTTGCCGCTGTAGAAAACCGTTTTTCTGACCGGAAGAAAAAAAAAAATTATTCACCGATTTCTTTTCCATTCTTCACAGTCGAAAGATGCAGTTCTTATCAGCAAAAACATTATTATACATCAGAGTAATATGCTTATTAGCTATCTCATTTTTCTTAATTAAAGATCCTGATGCGTTATCAATGGCCGGGTTTATAGTTTTACTTGGACAGGCAATGCAAGTTCCTTTGGTTCGTTTGACACCAACAAACCCAATTTTAGGAATGACATCGATCCTTTTGGTTTCTTCCGCTGTGGGTGATTTGATCCCGTTGTTATCTGAAAACTGGTCTTATTTTGAAAACTTACTTCCAATTAGATTGTCGGCATATTTCATTTTAGCTGCCTATATTTATTTTGTTCCAACTAGTGTTGTCAGCAATAGTATGGTCATCACTTTTGTCATGTTTGAAATTTGGAGCAATTTCTTGATTTATAATAATTTGAGAGATGAAAAGTATTACCGAATGAAAAAGTTCGTTGAAGAAAATAGTGAATCCATCAGAGCTGCTCATGATGAGCAAGTCAGAGTTGTTGAATTAGATGAATAGAAATGTGTATATGTATGTATATTTTCAAAAACAGATATCATTTTATACAAACTTTTGTATTGACCAGTCCAAACATTCTTCAATTTCATTGAAATCGCTGAATCCCAATTGTAAGACATTTATCCCGTTTACGTTTTTGTCAAAATCATCAACATTTTGGAAACGAATGATCGAGAGATTTATAATGAGATTGACAAATAATTCATTTGTTGTTAGTTGAACCTTGATAGCCATCACATTTGATGAATCGTTGTGTAAGACCAAATCAAATTTGGAAACCGGTTTTTCAATTGATTTTTGGAATGGATTTTGTTTTTTAGTTCTTGCAAACAAATTGACAAACTTCCCAACATCAAGTTTAGAATACTTGAGTTTCCCATTGAATTTTTGAACTAATCGGTTCAATATACTTTGCATATTCTGTAAATTCAACTCATGTCTCATATTACCTACCAAGGGACGTAACAATAATGGATGGGAGTTGTTTTGTTTCCATTTGGTTAACGATGTAGGAACTTTCTGTTTCAATTTGAGATTATATTTATAATAACAGCAAAGCATGAGTTTTAAGTAATTTAAAATCGATTGACATTTTAGATTATTCAAGGATGAGTATTCACTGATGTTTTGATAATAGTTTTCCAATTCTTCTTCATTCAATTCATCATACACAATAGATTCAATTTCAATGATGACATTATGGATTTCAATAATGATTTTATTGGAAATGATGGAAACGTTGTAATTGACAAGTAATTTAGCTTCACGGATCAACTGATGAAATAGATCTTCTTCAAATAAGAAAAATCGAGCTTTTTCAATATCATTAATAATATTCTGTTTACTTTTTTTGAAATCAAACTGGAAAACAGATTGTCCCGTAAGCATATAATCACCATCAATTTGACTCAAAATCTTGACTCGAATAAACTTGTTTACTTTTTCCACGACTTTAGCGGAACTTAATGACGAAATAGCATGGAAAGATATTTCCCCTGTTTGGTTATCTTTTCTTAACAACGCCAAACCTTTATCATGATAATTCGATCCAGAATCTCCATACCCGTATTTAACCCCAATTGCTCGAGCATTATTCGCAGGATCTCTCATTCTAAATAATGCTTCATCATTTGCCAATACCAAATTTATCATATTCCAATATCTTCTCTCCTTAATAACCTGATCATTTAAATTAACACTTGCTTCTCGAAACAAATCGGTTATTTTATTCAACGAATTCAATTTCCAACCTTGTCCCAAATTAGCAGATTTTTTATTATCTTGATCCCTAGATGATTCTTCTTGTCCCAATCGATCCGAATTCAATGATGTCGGTTTAGCGAATTTCGATAAATGCGGAGAAATGGTCGATTTGGCCAAATTCGGCTTCACCGAAGATATCAATAAACTGACGAAATCAAGGGAAAGCTGGGTTTCATTAAGGGCGAAATTGATGTTTTTCGATAATTCAAATTTCTGTTTATTGAATTCTTCCTGTTCATCAACTGCCTCGGGTGTTGTTTCCACAGTTGGTATTTCTTCCGCTTCTAGTAACAGATCATCTGGTGGTTTAGTTGCATTTTCAATTTCTTTTCGTAATGACTCTTCAGTTATGTTTATGAATGATTTACGTTCAATGAGAATACGTGGGATAAGTTCTTCGAGTTTTAATTTATCTCTAATAAAGAAATGTTAGTATACACGAACGGAATTGATGAAAAAATGAATGGTAACATACTCATCTTGTAAGAATGGATCTATATTGTCCACTTCATTGAGTTCCAAGTCGATATTAAACTGTCGTTCTGACATTGTTATTGTTATTGATGAAATTTGAGTTCAGTGGGTTTTTTTTTTTCGCTAAATAAATAATTTTTCATACGGAATTAAAAGAAGAAAAAAAAAAACTTACTGTGTATATTTTATAAAACTAGACTATATCTAATCCATAAAGTCATCTAAATCACCTTCTTCAATGGCTTTCAACAATTCAACTTCGTCACTTGGTTCAACTTCCTTGTTGGTGTTTTCTTTTTCATTATCAGTTGGATATCTCATAGCTTTGACACTTTCATTATGCAATGATAAACAAAACTTGATTCTTTGATCAAACTCTTGTTGAGGTAATTTTGTAGAATAAACATCCAATAATTCGTTGCTTTGCATGTATCCCTTTTGATGGTTAATACTAGCTTCTATAACCCCATCTCTGATAGCTTTAGAAACAATATATTCTGTTGATTCTTCAGAATCTAAATGTAATTTTATGCAAATATCTTTCAAAGAAATTTTGGAATAGGATAAGGAAATGATTCTGATACCAGTTTTAATAACATTTTGACGTAATCTGGACACCAAAGTGAAATTATCATCTTTTTTGAAATCAGATTCATACTTCTTCAACACTTCACCAAAAAGTTTAATATCACCCAATCTGACAGCTTTAGTGACATTGAAATATGGCTCGAGATTACCTGATTTGTTCTTGAAAACTTTTAATTCAGGAATATCACCCATTAATAATTCAATGACAATACTCAATTTGGTTGCAGCTTGAACAAACCCGTTTGCCAAAGATGTTTGTGGTGCCTTTCTTATAGCAGCAATCACACATTCATTTGCTGTCGAGTAGTCCAATTGAATGGCATTGATTCTGGCCAAATAGTAATAGTATCTTGCTACTAATGCATTACCAGCATTTTCTGGGAATTCAACTTTTTCAACTAAATTAGATGCTTGATTGATATCGTGAGATAATAGATAATTTCTCAACAACAAAGTGATAATGGATGCAGTGGTTTCGATATCGTGTCTTAAAGTGGCAGTTCTCAAACCGTACAATAAATCAGGACGAATTGAATATAAATCACCAACCAATTCTTTGGCCCTACAAACATAGAACCATACTTTTGCTTGAATGAAATCCAACGAACGTCTGTTGAATGATTTCATCAATTGAACAACGTGTTCACCTAATAAGATCAATTCCTTCAATTTACCAATATCCAAAAGGTAAACTTGGACCAAGAGATGTAAATATAATTCAACTTCTGGAAGTAAAACGGAATTGTCGACATCCATTTTGTCAGATGATTGTGAACTTGAAGATGATGCTCCTAAATATTCCAATAAATATTTTTTGGAAGGATGATCTTGTGGATAAGTGTTGTTGATTACTGTTGGTAACACCAGATCGCCATATTTAACTAAACGTCTTCTTAATGGACCCAAATCTCTGAAAACTTTAGAAATGTATCGGTTATCGAAAGTTGTGGCAACCTTACTTAATAATGTGAACGATTGATCGATTTCTTTAATTAAGGATTCAATTTCAGCAGACAGGTTATCTTCTTGGGCATCTTTCATATGCACATCTTTGGTTTCAGTCATATTTGAGAGTGTGGAAATCAATTGTTGGTATTTTGAATTTGATATGGTTCTCTCTCGCCATACATTTTGATTTTTTTTTCAGATTTTTGGTGGCAACGAGAACATCAACAAGGTTTTTTATTTTTTTGATCCAATTCGCACGAAACCTCGTTTTTTTAATTTTTGTGTAAATCAATATTAATCGATTAGTGGACCTAATATTGATAGTCAATTGTACGTCGGAGTTAAGCTTACTTTACTAAGTAAGTGTTTGATGGAATTAATGGTTGTTCGGATATTTTTGTAGATGGTTATTGCAAAAATCATATATCTGTACAATATAGGCATGATTTGTAGACCATAATCTACTAATTCAAAGAATTGACTAATAATCGGCTAGAAAATTGTCCATCTTTTCATGCACCAATCACCCAACACCCAACTCGTTTATTTTTAATACTTTTTGTGGTGGAATGGGTGTTCCAACGAGAGAAAAAAAATTATGTCTATATAAAGTAACAATTCCCCCTTATTATTCTAAAATTCAAAACCTAAACCCCAATTTTTTCATTATTTTTCCAACAATTCCCTCCAAAAATATGTCTGAACTCAAATTATCCCTTCCAGAAATTCCAGCTGCCCCAGAATTGATCCCAGTTTTCACCTTCAACTTAAAATTAGCCGGTGATCCAGCATCAATTTACGTCAACAACGAAGCCGACAGATCATTAAACTTAGCCACCATCGCCAATGGTGAAGTCAAAACTGTTCCTAACAAATTGGGTCTCGAATTAGATATTACTTCAATTTACGGTACCGACGATTTAAACATTAAAAACTCGGTTGCCACTGCTAGTTTAGATTGTAAATTATATGGGAAAACTGCCAATGGTAGCGGGGTTTTCATTCATTACCCTGGTAAAGTTCAATTGAATGATGCTTCTGTTGCTGTTATTTCTAAACAATCCCAAGAAGCGGCAATTGCTGATAGTTATGTTACTTGTAACCCGACTTTCCACTTTGATGATAAAGTTGAAGATAAATACAAATGGGTTTTGAAGGAAAACTTATTTGGTAGAGGTAGATTTGGTAGAGACGCTGATGGTGTTTTATATGTCCAATACTACGTGTATGTTGTCCGTTAAAATAGACATAATAAAAATGACATATGATTTAGACAAAAAAAAAAAAAGAAACTTGGTTTCCTTCTTATCGCAAAGAAACTTTTTTTTGATTTATTTACTCCACTTTTCTAAGTATGTATAAGAAACTTAAAAGAGTGATTAATATATGTATGTATATAATATGTATGTATTAGAATAAAAAACAACACCTATACTTTGCCCTCTTCATTATCTTCTTACTTTACTTTACTTCTCTTTTGGAAGTTTTTACTCTTCTTAACAACATGAGTTTGATTGGTTGGAAGTTAATGATTCACCTCTCAAATTCACGTTTGATTTGCCCTTGGCATTGGCGGCGTTGCCCGCGTTGGCATTACTTGTCATTTGAGCTTTAATTTGTCTGGCCATTGTGTAGAAAGCTTGTTCAACATTTGTTGAGGATAAGGCAGATGTTTCCAAGAATGGAATGTCCAAAGCATCAGCAAATTCTTTAGCAGCAGTGTATTCAACCACTTTCTTATCAGACAAATCGGCCTTATTACCAACCAACAATTTCATGACTCCTCCAGTGGCATAACGGTCGATTTCTTGTAACCATTGTTTAACATTATTAAATGATTCTTGATCGGTAACATCGTATACAATAATGATACCGTGGGCACCTCTATAGTAAGAAGATGTAATGGTTCTGAATCTTTCTTGACCTGCGGTATCCCAGATTTGCAATTTGATGGTTTTGCCATCCAATTCAATGGTTCTAATTTTGAAATCAACACCAATGGTGGAAATGTAATCAGGAGTATATGTATCATCAGCAAATCTTAATAATAAACATGATTTACCGACACCGGAATCACCGATTAATAATAATTTAAATAAATAGTCGTATTCGTTATTCATGGTCTATTTGTAGAAGGGGGTTGGTGTTTCTGTTGTGAAATGTGGGAAAGAAATGAGTTACTTAAATTGAAAGTAAAGAAAGAAAAAAAAA
>JAKTXQ010000190.1:0-17881 GCA_030582995.1 Candida maltosa
TATGGTTCGGTAATCAAGCTGGAGAGACAGTCCGTAGTAGAGATGGTGACAATATCCAAAAGAAAAGTCGAGAGTTTCATCGTTTTTACCCAGTTGCAGTCAAGAAAAAAGATGAATGGATGAATGCTATGAACAAACTCAGACAATTGACAATTATCACCAAGGACGATGCCGATGCCATGATAGACATTGAGAGGGAATTAGGGGCCCATTGGATCTCTATTCAGTATCTTAAGCATGGACTGAAAAATATGGCACATAGTGGAAAAAAAAAGAAAAATTAATAAAATAAAAAAAAATGTGAAGTTTGATTTAGAAAAAAGAAAGAAAAAGAAAAAAAAATTGTTGTTTTAGTAGTTTCAATAAAGAATTTGTAAAAATTAACAATAGAAATACTTAAGAATATATGCATATTTAGGGCAGTATCTTGCAAATTTGAAAAAAAAAGAGAAAATCTCTCATACTAATTTTTTCCTCTCATGCAAGAATCGGGCGTCATATTCATGGACAAATAAGGTCCTTCTTCGGGAATATCTTTTATATACCGGAATAATAATATTTTTTGGTTTTGTGATCCATATCTTGAAAAAATTTCTTTTTTTTTCAATTTTTCAGTTTTTCAATTTTGTTTTTGTAATGAATATTAGAAATCCTCCCCCCCTCAATATCGAAAAGAGTAGTTTACCGCTATCCACTATTAATTGATGTAGAATATTACAAAATAACTAAATATGTAATCTACAACAATGTCTTATCTTCAGTTGAAGTACCTGCTTAGTTTAGTTTATGATATTGAGATCCAAACAACAAGGAAGAAATGGAAATGTGGGAAAAGGGGAATGAATGAATGGATTAACTATACGTTGATGTGTCTAAGTTTAAAAATAAACTGGGTTTTGAATTTCAATTTAAAAAAGGATTGTCGGTTTAACTAATTCAGTAATTAACTTCGTAAGATGATGAATGATCAACTGGAGTATTAAAGAACTCTGTTGTTGTTGTTGTTGTTGATGTTTATTTATATTAAAACCACAAAACTAAAGTCATGATAATAAATAATAATAATCGTACAAAACTAGAACAATTTCATTTCATTTGCATTGCTTTGGATTTGGATTTGGATTGTTTCTTTTTATTTTTTTTTTAGTTCTTTCTCAAACACGAAGAATGAAGGAACAAAAGGCGATGGATTATTTTAACCATTATTACATTACATCAGTTTCGTTACGTTACTTCTTAAAAGTGAAGATGGTTATTGATAATTTTTTTTTCTTTCTCTTTTATAAATATTAAACTAATTTCCTTGTTCTTTATAAATTTTTTTTTTTTTCATATCCCCCATATATTGCTTTTTTTTTATTATAAAAAGTCACACGACTAATAAAAATTTTTTAATCAATATCATCACCATCAACCACTTTCATCATTTGTCAATTATAATTATTATATAATGATGAATTATTTTAAACGAATATTAAACTTACTATTTTTTAGTAGAAAGAAAAATCTACGATTATTTTTAATTATAATTTTATTAACATCAACATTACTTTCAATTATATCAACAACTTCATATTATAGTAAGAAATTCAATTATTTTGATGATTTAATTCTAAAAGTTTATGATTTTAATTATTTAAATGATCATAAATTGAATTATTTAAGAAATAATGATCCTGAAAAATTTTTCAATTTAAAAATTAATTCTTTAATTCAACAAAAACAACAACATGATTTAGAAAATAAATTTTGGTTAATTGATACAACTATTAAAAAAGATGTTGATACTCAATTAACAATACCTGATTATTATTTATCTTATTCTGCAAGTGCATCTTCTGAAGATTCAAAACCTGTTATTTCATCATTTGATCCAAGATTTACTTTAGGTTTATATTATAACTACATTAATACTCAATTATCTCAAACTAAAGGCAAAAAAGATGATTTAGTTGAAGTTCCATTTAATTGGTATGATTGGGTTGATATGTCTGTTTTAGATAAATATTTAATTGCTTCCAAAAATGAAAAACCTGATTGTTCCTTGTTAGATGCTAGGGAGGACGCAAGAAAGATTGAAACTAAAAATAAGAAAATTCAAAAATTAGCAGATCAATGGGAAGCTGATAAAAAGAAAGCTGAGGAAGATAAGAAGAAAGCAGAAGAAGAGAAACAAAAGGAAGAAGAAGAAAAGAAGAAACAAAAAGAAGATGAAGAAAAGAAGAAGGAAGAAGATAGCAAGAAATCTGAAGAAGATCTGAAAAAACAAGAAGATTTGAAAAAAGTGGAAGAAGAAAAGAATAAATCTGTCGAAGATGAAGAAAAGAAGAAACAAGACGATAAACTCAAAGAAGAACAAGATAAAAAGAAAGCCGAAGAAGAAGCTAAATTAAAGGAAGAAGAATTCAAAAAATCTGAACAACAACAACAACAAAAGAGATCAGATGAAACTGTCAAACCTGAAGATGAAAAAATCGATATGGCTAAAGTTTTCGAAGATGCATATCAAAAAATTTCTGAAGAAGAACGTAAAAAACTTGAAGAAGATGTTGAAAATGCAGTTAAACGAGTCCCTGATCCAAATTCTTGGTGTTTATCCAATGTTCAATTACCAATTGATAACAATGATAAACAAATTGTTCACCCTGGTTTCAATGTTTTCAAAAACCCAGGTAGAACAACTGAACAAAAAGCCATCATTGCTGGTAAATCATTCCTTTATTCTTTTGCCGCTGTCCCTTCTTCCATCTTATTCTTAACTGCTGAAGGTTCTTACCAAGTTAATGTCAAACATGATGCTCCACTTTTAAGAAACAACATTCCAGAAGCTTTCATCCATAATAAACAGGACATGAAATTAAACACTTTGGATGAATTTCACAGTTTAAAGAAAAACCATAAACCAGATACTGCCAATGTTATTGAGGACTATTTATTGCATATCCCGAAAGAAAGTTTTGTATTTAATGGAGATGCCATGATTTTAAACTACGAAAAACGTATTGAAAAAGGTGACGAATTAACTACTAAAGAATTGAAATACTTGGACAGTTTACGTTATTCCGCTGATAAAGTCGCCCATGGTGGTCCTCCAAAATATTTCGCTGAATCAAGATTAATTGGTACAACCCATGGTGATCATTACGATTGGAGATTTTTCAACGGTCTCATGGGTGGAACCATTGAACAATCATTAACTTTGCATAGATTAATTCGTGCCTGGTTATCCTTCACCAGAAAAACCGGGGTCACCACTTGGATCGCTCATGGTTCTTTGTTGTCTTGGTACTGGAACGGTATTGCATTCCCATGGGATAATGATATCGATGTTCAAGTCCCAGTTATGGATTTACATAAATTATCATTAAATTATAACCAAACTTTAATTGTTGAAGATCCAGAGGATGGATTTGGAAGATACTTCTTGGATTGTGGTTCATTCATCACCTTGCGTGAAAAGGGTAACGGTAACAACAACATCGATGCCAGATTCGTTGACGTTGATACCGGGTTATACATCGATATCACTGGTTTGGCATTATCCAATAGTAAAACTCCAGGTGATTATGAACGTGATTTACCAAAAAGTTTCGTTAAAGATGAACAAAATCCACGTATTGCCAATGAAATCTTACAAATTTACAACTGCCGAAACAATCATTTCACCGCGTATGATGAATTATCCCCATTGATCAAATCCTCCGTTGAAGGTGAAATCGGGTACATTCCTTCCAAATTCTCCAACATTTTATCCAAAGAATACCGTGACGGTATGAAATCCTACTCCTTCTCCGGTTACATCTTTGTTCCTAAAATCAGATTATGGGTCAAAGAAGAAGACTTGTATTATTTCCTCCATAACAAAAACCAATGGCAACAATATCACATGATGAACTCCATGATTGGTGAAGACCCAGATACCAGAGTTAAAGACTTTTCATATGCTTTAACCGATGACGAATTTGAGAAATTACAATATACTCACGATAATCCTTATAAAAAAATTGATAGACCACTTAAATTGACCGAATCGGAAAAGAGAAGAGTTAAATCGTTTAGTGAATCGGAATTGTTGGAATTTTTGAGCAATGATGAATTGCTCATGGATTATTATTCCACGAGGAAGTTTACTTTGTTCCATGAACAAGAAATCATGCAATTGACATTCGGCAAATCAACTGCTAAATTAATGTCAAGTTCCGTCGATTTACCTCCTCTTAAATTCGAACCATATCTTTACCGCTTGCATATAGATTCATAATATTTGAAATCTTAAAAATACATATATTAATATTTGCATTTATTGAATAATTCGTCACGTGTTTGTAGCAATCGTATTTATTGGCGGCTAATTTGCTGTCACCCCTCCTTTTTCCTTTATCGGAATTACACTTTTTTTGTTTCTATGATTGAGTTATTGCTAAATTTACCGAATGAAGTTATAGATTTAATATTTCAAAGTATCCCCAATTCAGTATTAGTTGGTCTTGAAGATATTCCTCCAATTCGTCCGTATGTGCTTAATCAACTTTACAAGTCGGTAATCGTCGGTCATCCATTAACTTCCAGTCATACCGTAAAGCACAATGATATCGTTGACGATTTGAAATTATCCACCCAAGATTACATACCTACATTCATTAACCATCGTGAACTTATCAACTTCATAAACACCAATTCCCTACATCCTCCAGAGGAGATCTTCTTCACTAATCCCATAGAAATCCTCATTGTCGATGAAACATACCCTGATTTGTTAAGCAACACAAAAATCCTCACCACATTCAAACAATTTACAACAACTCACCACAACCACCAAGACGAAGCATACCTCGAAAAACTATCTCACATATCGTACCATAAAATCAACGATTCCAACTTCATAAACACATCACATTCCCCAACAAACTGGAAAATAAACCATCGATCATGTAGATACTACATCCAAATCCCCGATTTCTTCACCACTCTCCCCTCATTCAACCTCTCCAAGTTAGAAATCGGACCATTACAATCCCTAAACGCAGACCTCGCGAAATGCATCCCCGATACCATTTCATCACTTGATTGCACCATTGACCCGGGGTCACATATTAATGGAACACTAGTCATGATGCATGATTTCATGTTGCCGAAGAGGTTAGTTTCGTTGACGATGAATTTTGAGATTGAGATGTGTCCAAAGGTTCTTGATTTGTCATTGATGGATAGACTCAAGTATTTATATCTCCGGTATGATAGTAGTTGTTTTGATGTGGTTTATCCGAGTGGGGTGATTGGGGTTATGGGTGATCTGGGGATCGATGTATGTGATTTGTTCAGGATGTGTCGTCTGTCGTTGCTTGTTTTTGATCATCTTGGTCCGTTACGAATCGGTGTTGGTGGAGTAAGGATTGGTGAGAGGTTGACGGAGATGAGGGTGGGATGTGTGACGATTTATGAGATGATTGTGAATGGATTGGTTAGATTTCTGGGTTCGTGTTTGAGGAAGTTGACGGTGAAGTGTTGTAAAGGTACGATGTCTAGTCAACAATGTTTTGACAGTGATGCTAGAATTGTTGATTTCGGTGAATTGAAGGGATTACAGGAGTTGGATGTCGCTTGTATGAATCCGTATTTTAAGATCAGGAACATCCCCGGGAGTGTAAGATCATTGCATATAAATTTATCTCGATCATGTTATGATTATGATGAACTACAAACCATACATCTGTTGAAATCGTTGAAGATAACCAACTTCCCAAACCCCACGTTCACTCCGATCCTCCCTATCTCCCTAACCACCATAGAACTAAACCAACCGTTATGCGCCAGAATCAACATCCAACAAGCTCACAACCTAAACCGTTTCATCCTTACGAATCACGATATAGGACAGATCAACACCGACACACTATCCCTCCCTAATTCTCTTCTGGAACTTATCCTTTCAAACAACAGTTTCCACAAAATTCATAACGACTATACCTTCCCGAAATCCTTATGTACGTTATATCTCGACAGGAACTTCATGAGTCATATCCCCACTTCTTCACTCACTTGTCCACAGTTACATCACTTCTCAATAAGTCATAATCCAATTGGGTCAAACGATATCCAAGGATTAGTTTCCGCATTACCATTTCATAATCTAAATGTATTGGAAATGAGAGATATCGGAATGAAGAAGATGGTTGATTTATCAATGTTTGTCAATTTACATAAATTAGACATCGCCGAGAATATATTCGATGACCACGAGTTTGATTTGCTGATGTTGCCGAAGAGTTTGAAGAAGTTGTCTTTGGAGAATTGCGGAGTGCGGATGTTTGGTAATGGATGTCTGCTGGATTTTGAGATGCTTTCTGAGGTTGATCTTCTGTTTAATCGTGATCTTGTTAATTATTTTGAATCGAATAATTTGTTGTTGTTTGGTGATTTAATCGAGAGGGTTAAATTGAGAGGAATTGCGTTGTCGAGTGGATACGTAATGGAGTTAAATGAAGTACTACGATCAAAGAAGAAGTTTGTGGAGTTGGTCGTCGATGCAGAGTGTTTGCCTAGTTCATTACAATATGTGTATAAAAAAACAGGTATATTCTAACTAACTAATAAACAACTAATCTAATCATCTTCATCGATGAATGACCCATCATCATCTTCATCGTCGTCATCATCAACGATCATATCATCATCTTCCTCGTCTTCACTGTCTATAATAATTGGCTTTTTGGCGGTTCTTGTAGTACCTCTTTTTCTTCTACCAGTTGGTTCATCCAGGGTTTCGAAATTGGCATCGATTTCTAAATCATCCAATTCATCCAAAATCGATGGTTTCGCCTTGGTTGTTTTCTTAGGTTTTTCAACGGTTGGTTGTGGAGTTGATGATTTCGATCTTGATTTTGGTTCTTTCTTAACCGTGGATGAAGAATCATTGACAAACAAACCATCGTCATCGTCATCATCTGAGAAAATACTTATTGGATTAGCAGCACTTCCTGCATCGGTGGTATTCTTCTTGGTCTTGCTTCCTGTTGGTGAGAAGAACAGTAATATATCATCAGTCTTCTTTTTTGGAGCAGGTTCAGCTGTTGTTGTTGTTGTTTTAGTTGCGGGTGTTGATGATTTTGTCGATGGTGTTGATTCTTTCTTAACTTTAGATTCAGTTTTGGCTTTCTTTGCTGGTGGTTCACTTTTAGTTGCAGCTTTGATTCTTCTCTTGGTTGGTTTTTTGGATTTCCCACTTGCCAATGATTCACGTTCTTGTTCATCTCTGATTAAGAATTTATCATATTCGGTTTCAAAATCAATCAAATCGGCACGCCATAAATCTTTAGCTGATTTAGAAAGTAAAATCTCTAATTCTTTTTCTTTTTCATCTCTTTGTTTCAATAATCTTTCAAAATGTTCTCTAGTCAACGACCAAATCGCCATACTGAGTAAATAATTATATCCACTTGAACTATCAGCTTCTTCTTGCTCTTCTCCTTCTTCTTCACCGTCTTCAACTACACTGGCAGATGGAGTTGATGTTGTCATTGGTTTACCGTTTTTGGTGAATTTGATAAATTTATGATCTTCAAGAATTTTAAATAAATCTTTCTTACGTTTATTAGCGACGGAGATTTGTTTATCAATGATGAGTTTAACAAATCTGGCACGTTCACCAATCAACAGAAGTTCATTTTGAAGGTTGTCAATCATGAAATCTTTACGTTTTTGATAATATTCCAATCTAACATAATAGAAATCTTTCAAAATCTCCAAAGTATCATTATACTTCTTAATTCTTCCATGTTCATCAAACGCAATCATATTCGCGGTACTGATGGATCCAATCAACTTGAATCTTTCTAACAACCCAACACGTAAAGATTTTTGCATTTCGGCATCACTCAATTTAACCACAAATCTAATCGATGTAGTATGATGTTCTTCCATATCTTTAATCCATGGTTGAGTTTTTTCATTTCCGAACCCTGCTAATAAAAACTCTTTAACATTGTTAGTCCATGTCTTAATTGGGATTTCAGTAATTTCAACTGTGTTATCATCAACTTGTTCAATTCTACCGGTAACACGGTATTTCTGAGGAGCATTCAATTCAACATCACCTGTCCATCCTCTATACCATGGAATCATACTTTCAGGTTCTTCACCGTCCAACATTTTTCTAATATTGCTGATCAAATCTTTTGGATTATATGATGGAATATTAGTTGACCAACCAGTACCGATCCCTTCTGCACCATTAACTAAAATCATTGGCAACACCGGTAAATACCATTCTGGTTCCACAGTTTGTTCATCATCTTGAACATAAGTATACAATGGATCATCCAACGGATTGAAAATTCTTCTCGTGATTTCATTCAATTCAGTGAAAATATATCTCGCAGCGGAGAAATCTTTACCACCAGCAGCACGAGACCCGAACGACCCATTCGGTTTCAAAATATTGATATTATTCGAACCAACGAAATTTTGCGCCAACCCAATAATCGTTTGCACTAATGATTGTTCACCATGATGGTATCCAGTGTTTTCACTGACATACCCTGCCAATTGGGCAACTTTGATTTCACTGGTTAATCTTTTCTTGATACATCCGTACAATACTTTTCTCTGCCCTGGTTTAAGACCATCAAGAACCGACGGAATCGATCTGATGTTATCGGACATGGAAAACAAAATCAATTCTTTATTAATGAAATCACTAATTGGGATTTCAGTAATATTTGGATCAAGATGAGTTCCTGGTACATATCCTTGTAACCATTCTTTTCTTTCATCTGCCTTTTTCTTGGAGAATGCTAAATCAATAAAACTAGCATCATCACCTTGTAAAGCATGGAATTTTTTCAAATGACGGTCCAATGCGGTGAAATATTCACGTGCTTCCATTGGTGTGGAAGTACCCAAACCTTTGTAATATTTATGGGTCCAACGACATCTAGTACCTTCATCATCTCTCCATTTTTCAAATTCCGGCATGGTATAAAATGGAATCACTCTTGATGCACCAGTACCTCTAGTTTTAATGGTAACCTTAACAATCGGAGTAATAAACTCTAACAAAAACCCTGGAATATCTAATAAACCTGGGAATGAAGTTTCCAAGAAATTAATAATCAAACCTTTAATATGGGAACCATCTTGATCCTGATCGGTCATAATCATGATATGACCATATCTTAATGATTTGATATTTTCCGGAGTATAAGTTTTCTTATGTTGCAACCCGACAATCTGTTTCAATGCATTAATTTCAGCATTTTTAGCAATTTGATCAGCTGAAGCTTCACGAACGTTTAATAATTTACCACGCAATGGGAAACAACCATAAAAATCTCTTCCAACGACGGCAAGACCGGCGACTGCTAAATTCAAAGCCGAAAGCCCTTCGGTAAGAATCAAAGTACATTTTTGACCATCTTTGGTACCGGCTTTGTTAGCATCAACCAAACTGACTTGACCTTTAATACGCAGTTTTCTACTACCATCGGCTTTTTGAAGGGCTTTATCTTCATTGGCTCTAGCAATGGATCTGATTTTTTCCACAATACTTGTTTTCAAAATACGATTGATTAAATTGTCATTGGCAACAAATTTATCTTTCCCACCAAATTGTGATACTTTAGTAGTTAATTGTTCTTTAGTTTGTGATGTAAACGCTGGGTTTTCAATAAGACAATTCACAAATAAAAACATATTATCTCTAACTTCTTGAGGTCTAACCATGATTTTCTTCTTCCCCTTTTCCTTTTTAGATATAGCTTCAATTAATTTATTGATTATTTGATCAGAAACATATTTGACATGAGTACCTCCGGAAGTAGTTGCAATCGAATTGACAAAACTGACTTGGTTGAAGGAGCCATCACTAACTGCAAAAGCAACTTCCCATCTATCATTGAAAACTTCATGAACAATAGTGGTATAATTCTTTAATGCACCATCTTCAGTTGGTTCTGGTTCAGGAGATCTTTCTTTAATGGCTTTAACATACATTTCCACATAACTCTTGAAACTGGAAATACTAAGTTTTTTATCATTAAGGTAAATGTTACAGTTTTTAACGGTACCACACAAATCATAGACTCTTCTTCTCAACACGGATAACAAATCAGCATCCAAACTATCCATATCAAATTTACTCAAATCTGGTTTAAACGTGATTTTAGTATATTCTTTTTTAGTTTTCAACTTGGTGATTTTCGGAGTGGTGACTTTAGTCATATTATCTGTCCAAGTTTGTTTATATAACTTACCCATATTCAAATCAGCAGTTTCAACTTCAAATTCAGTCGAGAAAATATTACACAACTTAGCCCCAAAACCATTTCTACCACCAGTGACTTTCTTCTCATTATCATCATAATTGGAAGACGTTAACAAATTACCGAAAATCAATTCAGGAATGTACATTTTTTCCTTGGTGTGCATTTCCACCGGTATACCTTTACCATCATTCATCACTTCAATCACGTTATTCTCTGGATCGATTTTCACACGAATGTTTTTCATTGTTGGGTCTCTGATTTTATTATCAGCAGCATTCACTAAAATTTCATCGAAAATTTTATATAAACCAGGAACAATAGTGACTTCTTTGAAAACCATCGATTCAGTATCCGCGTCAAAACACCACATTTCAATACTGGTTTTTTCAACTGACCCAATATAAGTATCTGGTCTTTTCAAAATATGTTCCAATTGGGACAATTTTTGATATGTTTCGGAAGCACCTGAAGGTTTACCATTTGAAGAAGAACTAGACGTGTTGTTGTTACTATTGTTCGTAGAATCAGCGAGTGGTTGTTTCTTTGAAGACGCGTTTTTCTTCGTGGTATTCTTGGATGACGAAGTAGAGCCAAAATCTTCATCCGATCCATCAGTATAATAATCAGATTCCGAGTCAGACATCTTGTACGATTGTTGTTAAAAAATAAGAAGAAGAAGAGAGTGAAATAGTTGATAATTTTTTTTTTTGTTTTGTTTGTTTTTCTGGTGATAGCTTGATCCACCTCGATGATCTACGTATAACGCGTAGAAACGCGATACAAATGGTGTTTCCCTATATATTATCAATATAACCATAACCTATATATATAAAGAACAATTATCATTTCTTCTTCTTGAAAATATCATTTTGAATTTTCTGGAATTCATCATCATCTAAATCTTTCATTGATCTCTTCTTACCTCGTTTCTCACCATATTTACTTTCTAAATTACTAATTAAATCATCTAATCTATTAGCTTGACGATTTTTAATTAGACTAGTTAAATCATTATCTTTATTGTTTTTATTCTTGATTAACTTCAGCAATTCTTCTGCTTGTTTAGCTTCTTTAGCCAACTTCTTCAACATTTGTTTAACTTTGGTTTTCCTTGATTTGGTATATTTCTCCCACGATTTTCGTATGGAATTACTGATATTTAGTTTGCATAGTTCGGTATCAATGATTTTATAAACACGCTGTTCTTCTGATTCAGTAAATTCCAAATGAGGTATTAATTCAAATAATTTAAGGAAATCACCTTCATAATAAATGAAATTATTTAAAAGATCTGTTTTTTCTTCTTCGGAGTTTTGATATTTAACTTTATCTTCTTCAATCATTTCAATGGTAATCTTGTCATTAATGGATTCAAAATAATCCTTCCAATCAAATCCACCATCTTCATCCAAATCAAATTCTGCTAACGATCCAGTGTTATCATATCGAGTTCTCCTTACTGGATCATTCAATATACTGAATGAAAATTGTATTTTGGCGAATATATCTTGATCATCATGTGGATTAGATTGTTGTTGTTGTAATTTATCAGGGTGATATTTGAGACATAGCTTTTTATAAGTTTTTTTAATTTCTATGGGACTAGAGTCTTTGCTCACCCCTAGAGTTTCATATGGATCTATATCTGGAAATGGAATACCCATGATTATTTATGAATGTATGTTTATAATATATATAAAAAAAACAGATTTGGTCTTTCCCTTTTTCTTGTTTAAAAAAAAATTTTTTTTACACGGTTTTTTTGGTCTTTGGTTTAGTGATACAAAATATATTTTAATATTAAACAAATACACACAAATATATATAAAAAACAATACAAGAGATTTAAAGAAAGAAGGGAAACAAAAACAAAATAGAAAATGTATAATTCAATACCTGATTAATTATTTTTTATTATTAGCACGTTTCAATTGCTCAATTTCACGGTATGCTAATTCTAATTCATGTTTCAACTTTTCATTAGAAGCACTCAATTCACTAACGGCTTGTTCAGTCAATAACTTTTCCAAAGTCCATTTTTCAATATTGTTATTTTCAGCTTCCTTTAATCTCTTGATAAATTCAACTGATCTTTGTAAAATTTGAGCTTTATTAGTATCAGTAGTTGGGATTAATTTAGCCAATTCTCTAATACCAATATTAATAGCTTCTCTTCTTTTCCTTTCAACTTCCTTATGGTTTTCTCTTCTTTGTTTATGCCATTCTTCAGTACCGTGAGGTGGTTTAGAAGCATCATGTTCTGGTTGTTCATCAGAGCCAGTTTGTTCATAATTTTGGAATCTTTCAGCTGGAACAGGAATAGCAGGAGTTGGTACGGCAGCGGTGGAATTTTCTTCTTCTGGTTTTTCTTCTTCTTCTTCATCTTCTGGTTTTTCCTCTTCTTCATCTTCTGGTTTGTCTTCTTCTTCTTCATCATCATCTTCAGGCTTTTTATCAGATTCAATGTTTTTCTCTTTTGCATCTGGTTTTGCTACTGCTGCAACTGCGGCAGCAGCGGTGCTTGAAGGTTGTTTGGCCAATAATTCAGAATCAATTTCACTTGTTTCTTTAGATTTCTTTTTACTTTTACCGGCATCAACGGCATGGTCTTCGGCAGGTCTTTTTGAATTCTATTGCCAATGTTAGTACATGTTTTTTTTCTCTCTCTCTTAATCGGAGAACGACGTTGCAAAAAACAAAACAAAACAAAAACCCAGAAACAAAAAAAAAAACAAATTGGAACTATATCACGTGGGTGAACAATTGGTGAAATTTGTAGATTTGTTACACCATCATTTGTTACGTTTTGAATACAACGCTTTTCATTGTGAATATTATCAATTAAGTTAATACTGATTACATACCTTAGACATTGTTCAATGTTTGATAATGGTGGTGGAATAAGGTGGGATTAGGTTGTTTTGATTTTTTTTTTTTGGGTTAAAGGAGGGAAAAAAAACGTGATCTTTTTGGGTTTGGATAAAAAATTTTATGTTTTTTTTCTGTGTCCTCATGATAATCACATGATTCAACGTTGGTTTTTTTTTGTAACAATACACACGACCGAATTTGTGTTTTGAGTAGAAGAGTTGATTATCTGGTGTATACAACCATATTACGTTGTATTATGATACTAAAAACCTTTCTTAAGTAAAGCTGTGGTATGATGAGCAAAATTGTGGTATCATACTTGTCTAGTGACCACTTTGTCGAGCAATCATAGAGAATAAAATGTTTCTATTCACATACACCAACAACCACCAACCCATTTAACAATAGAGATCTGGAACATAGACAAATTTTGGTTGCAAACCACTTCCTGAACTTTTTTTTTAATTATAGTTAAGGTTACGAAAGACGTTGTAGTTGGTAGGAAGAGCAAATGCATAAATTCATCATGATTACTATTCATAATAAATCTAAAAAAGTGCATAAAACCCATCACTATCTCCACACACATATTCCCGAAAGGAAAAAAATAAGGGGGGGAGGAGATGTTAATTGTTGTTTGCATGAATATTTCTATTTTTATTTTATTCCTTTTTTTTTCTAAACACGGTGTTATCTATAGCAATAACAACTATTCGTTAAGAACTACTTACTTTCGATAATGAATAAACACCAGTTGGTTTGGTGATTTGGTCTAGGAAGAGCATATGTGAAAGAAGGAAATGGTTAAATTAAAAAAAAAGGAAAGGCTGTTAATAGTTTTGCGGTGAAAAACGGAAATTAATATTCACTAAATTATTCATCTGGTGAATATTTAAGTGCATTAATTGTAGTGTACCCATGGCAAATTATTCATAATTTGTCGTATCCGACATTAAACTTCATACAAAATAGAATATGCCTTTCCGCGACATTTCTTTTTCTTCTCCGACAATTATTTTTTTATTTATATTATCTCAGGTGATCGATGGAAGTTTGAATTCCGGTTTTGTGTGATGGAAGTAAAAACTAATTCAACAATTAAAAAATCACTTTATCATCATACCACGCATCATATACATCTGAAGCCTCATGTAACTGTTTTATAAATACCAGAACTCTCCTCGATTTTTCAATTTGAAATTTTTATTTTTTCTATTATCATAAAACATCAACAACAACAAACAAACTTCCTGTTTTATTAACAAACTAAACTTACAATGTCCGAAATTACTTTAGGTAGATTTTTCTTTGAAAGATTACATCAATTACAAGTTGATACCGTTTTCGGTTTACCAGGGGATTTCAATTTATCTTTATTAGATAAAATTTATGAAATTGACGGTATGAGATGGGCTGGTAATGCCAATGAATTGAATGCTGGTTACGCCGCTGATGGTTACGCCAGAGTTAATCCAAACGGTTTAGCTGCTTTGGTCAGTACTTTCGGTGTTGGTGAATTATCCTTAACCAATGCTATTGCCGGTTCTTACTCTGAACACGTTGGTATCATTAACTTGGTTGGTGTTCCATCTTGTTCCGCTCAAGCTAAACAATTGTTATTGCATCATACATTAGGTAATGGTGATTTCACTGTTTTCCACAGAATGTTCAAAAACATTTCTCAAACCACTGCTTTCATTGCTGATATCAACTCTGCTCCAGGTGAAATCGACAGATGTATCAGAGATGCTTACATCTACCAAAGACCAGTTTACATTGGTTTACCATCCAACTTGGTTGACATGAAAGTTCCAAAATCTTTATTAGACAACAAAATTGACTTGTCTTTACATCCAAATGACCCAGAATCTCAAGAAGAAGTCATTGCCACTACTGAAAAATTGATTTCCGAAGCTAAAGACCCAATTATCTTGGTTGATGCTTGTGCCATTAGACATCAATGTAAAAAAGAAGTTGCTGAATTAATTGAAGCTACTCAATTCCCAGTTTTTACTACTCCTATGGGTAAATCATCTGTTGATGAATCCAATCCAAGATTCGGTGGTGTTTATGTTGGTTCTTTATCTCGACCAGATGTTAAAGAAGCTGTTGAAAATGCTGACTTGATCTTATCCGTTGGTGCTTTGTTGTCCGATTTCAACACTGGTTCCTTCTCTTACGCTTACAAAACCAGAAACGTTGTTGAATTCCACTCTGACTACACTAAAATCAGACAAGCTACCTTCCCAGGTGTTCAAATGAAAGAAGCTTTACAAGCTTTATTGAAGACTGTCAAATCTGCCATTGATCCAAAATACGTTCCAGCTCCAGTTCCACAACAAAAATTAATCAACTCCCCAGCTCCACCATCTACTCCATTAACCCAAGAATACTTATGGACTAAAGTTTCATCTTGGTTCCAAGAAGGTGATATCATTATCACTGAAACCGGTACTTCTGCTTTCGGTATTGTTCAATCCAGATTCCCAAAGAACTCTATTGGTATTTCCCAAGTCTTATGGGGTTCTATTGGTTACACCACTGGTGCTACTTGTGGTGCTGCTATGGCTGCTCAAGAAATTGATCCAAAGAAGAGAGTTATCTTATTCATTGGTGATGGTTCTTTACAATTGACTGTCCAAGAAATCTCCACCATGTGTAAATGGGAATGTAACAACACTTATTTGTTTGTCTTGAACAATGATGGTTACACCATTGAAAGATTGATTCATGGTGAAAAAGCTCAATATAACGATATCCAACCATGGAACAACTTGCAATTATTGCCATTGTTCAATGCTAAAGATTACGAAACCAAGAGAATTTCAACTGTTGGTGAATTAAATGATTTGTTCGCTGACAAAGCTTTTGCTATCCCAGACAAGATCAGAATGGTTGAAGTTATGTTACCAGTTATGGATGCTCCATCTAACTTGGTTGCTCAAGCTAAACTTTCTGAAAAAGTTAACGCTGAACAATAGATTGATTGGCAAAACGACAAAATACTATTCTTTCCATTCTCATAACCCATTAGTTAGTTTTTATACACTTTAATAGATTGATTTTTTTTTAATTACAGTTACGATTTTTTTTTAAATAAATGTTTGCTTATATTTTAATTTTTGTGGATGTGTAGTTTTGCAATGTATGGACAAAATTATTTTTTTTTTTTTCTGTCCACCAAAGAATAATTTTTTTTCCATATTTTTAGGTTTCAGTGGAATCTATGTGATATTGGAAAAAAAAAACGGTGCATGTAATTAGAGATGCAACAGTCTTGGTCCGGTGTAATTGTGATTGACTATGCTAGTTGTTGAATATTTGAGTTGGGTGTTTGCTATTTTATATCTCGTTAGATAATCCAATTAACTAACATGAACAACGTTGGTGACATAACCTGCAAACTACCACGATTGGTTCTGCTTGAATACACTTTCGTTTACTAGTTGAGCCAATTGCAACGTTGCCAAGGAATACGGTGTTTCAGATTATCGTTTATATCAAACTCGCCAAAGAATGCTTCATGGCCAAAAAATAATATCCCGCCTCCCGATAAAATTGAAAGTACCACCGAATTATCATCATGATACTAGTGCAACTGAAAACTATACATAAAGAGATGATAATCCCAGACCGAATGTCTTGGTTCTTTTTTTTTTTTCGGTAATCAATAATGAAAGTATTATCATATCTCACGTACTTGATGTACTTAGCAGCACCAATGATTACCGCAATGAAAGTTAATTACGATAACAATGGTTTAATTCTTCATCTCAAAATAAATCTCCAAGGAGGTCTTGAATTAACCGATGCTGAACATGGTGATGATTTTGAGTTTTCTGACGATTATCATTTGCTTCCCACTAGAGATCCTACTAAATGTGTCGCTCATGATATGTCCCAATCGGGTGATTTGCACGTATTGAGTCGTGATCACAAGCTGCCTGTTTGGCACTTACATGGAAATTTACTTCGTTATCCATTCCCCCTTTACGCTGTAACCAATGGAGGTAGTATTCCTTATAAACTCACTACGGAACCGATTCCAGACGGTTCCGGTTTCCAGATTGATCAATTGTATGTCAGTCATTACCCAGAAGCTCCAATATATGGAAGTCCATTTGTTATAAAGTCGATAATTGGTGATTTTGAAGAACAAGTGTATTGGAAAATCAAGGATCATGGTATATCTACATCGACGAGTGAATCCGACGCAACTTGGTTTTATTATTACAACAAGATGTTTTTAGTGTCGGTTGACAATAAGTTTGTTACATTTGCAACCGATATACTTGGAGTCGAAAATTCAGACACGAAAGTAATTGCTTCTATTGGTGACGATAATGTTCTCAAGTTTTATAATGAATTATATGAGCTTGAAATTATTTCCATTTGCATGGAGAACGGTAATTCTGTTTTTAAAATTGGCGGTGGTGATGGATGCATGAGTTTAACCAATACGGTCATTAAAGGTGCTACTCAGCAACAACTACGAAGTCATATCCCAGAGAGTCTTCGCGTCAGAGATATCCTTGAACCAGAACCTAAATTCAACTCGGGTCCGATAGTAATTAAAGTTGAAAATGAAGAGGAATCCGTTCATCTTCTGGTTGATGACTCGATTGTGATTATTTCTCCTGACCATACCGACTTTGCAGTTTTTGAATTAATTGACGGGTATTTGAGAGTTCAGAACGACAAATGGATTCTTGTAAACGATGATAGTGATGGATTATTAGCAGTTGTTG
>JAKTXQ010000191.1:0-20220 GCA_030582995.1 Candida maltosa
TCGCTAAAAGCATTGGAAGAGTTGGTGTATGATTGTGATCGTTTTAGTTTGTTAAAAGTTTACGTTTTGGACCACAGAAGTTTCCAAGAAAGTTTATTACGCAACGGGGTTATTGATATTAAGTTGATAGATGCCCCAGGTTTAAATATGGACCTGTACCAAACAACTCAAGTGTTTTCTCGTCAAGAAGAAATTGATTTGGTTGTGTTTGTGGTTAGTGCCGAAAACCATTTCACCTTATCTGCTAAAGAATTTATCTCAGCTGCCGCAAATGAAAAGAGATTTGTGTTTATTGTTGTCAACAAGTTTGATCATATCAAAGATAAGGAAAAATGTAAAAAGAGAATCTTGGATCAGATAAAAAGTTTATCGCCTGAAACGTACAAGAATGCCAAAGAGTTTGTTCATTTTGTGAGTTCCGACGATGTTTTCAACAACGGCGGTGATGGTGGCGATGGTGACGGCGGTGACGGTGATGGCGACGATGACGGGAATCCAGATAATGGTGAACATCCTGATTTCGACTTACTTGAAGCTTCATTGAGAAAATTCATCTTAGAGAAAAGATCTATATCCAAATTATTGCCTGCAAAGGACTATTTGATCAACATTTTGCGTGATTTCCGTACCTTATCTGATATCAACGAAAAGATTTACGTTAATGAACAACAAGACAAACTCAAAGAGCTTAATAACCAAGTGGCACCTAAATTTAACTCCATGGTTAACAAGTCCAAGCTTATGGGTAATTCAATCAATGAACTAATAGAGAAGACATGTGTTGAAGTGTATGATGACACGAACAGACAAATCGTCGCCACAGTAAACGATTTGAGCGACACCGAGTTGGTCAAGTACCCAGGTATTCAATATTTGTTTGAATATGCTAAAGAGGTGCAGTTATCGATGCTTGATACTATTTTGTATGGTGTTGAACAATGTGAAGAGTCGGCCAAAGCGATCACTGCGGCAAAAGTTGAGGAGATTATTCAAATTGGGAAACTGACTTTGGGTGAAGAATTTTTCAATGATAAAGTATTCAACCTGCTGTTGATGTTTACTAGAAAAAGAAAGAATTTCGGTATAGATTTTAATGTCGACTTGTGGGACTTTTTCGATGTATCTGGTGATTCGATAATGGCGTTTGTCGGTTATAGTAAAGTTGGATACTTGTTTAATCCACTTAGTGTGGTTAAGTCATCAACACGTGATGTCGTTTATGGATTGACCACCACGTTATCTACAGGAGCTGCTGTCCATAAAATTGTCATGAATTTCTCGTTGTTCAAGAAATTGGCCGTCCCATTAGTTTTAGGTGTGGTGGTGGTAGCTGGTTACTTTTTGGTAAATGATATGCCACACGCTTTTGTCAGAAACCAAAGAAGAAAATTGTTAGCCAGTATCACATCATATTCTCATTCCAATGCCAATAGAATCGAACGTGAAGTTAGAGACGTTTTATCGTTTGTCAGTAAAGAAGTGTTTGTCACTTCATATTCAATCATTGATAAAAAAAGTAGTGAAAAGGAAAAATTGGAAGATGCAATCAAAAAAGCTAAAAACGGTGCTGAATTTTTCCAAATGTTGGTGAATAAAGTTGATTCAATTTCTCGAGGAGTAGAGAGCATCAACATCATTTAAACGGTTAACCAAAAAAAAAAAAAAAAACACAGTGTGTGTGTGATACGTACCTATGTATGAGTGTATATATTAATTTTAATTTTAGGGTGTGTGTTTTATTTATATTACAACCAATCGGGTAAAACGTACATAATCAAAACTCCGATGTATCCAAAAAGCAAACCAGCAAATTTTTCTAGGATCAGGTGGAAGTAAATATTGGTCATTAAAAGCATGAACCACCATAACGCAAGCAATAACCCAACAAGAACTTGTGGAGTGTTCCAAACCACATTTAGTTTTTCTTTGAGTGTAGTGGTTCTTTTAAAGTGATTGAAATTCTGTTTAAGTACAGCTAAAGCTGGGAACGAAGATGACGTTTCGAAAAAAAGATACAATGACGAATGGATCATTAAAAAAACATGGCCCAGGGGATCGTGACCACCGATCCAGTTTCCTTTCATTTTTCGGCAATAATATGAAGTGATCCCGGTTGATTCCCAAATGTTTTCTAAACTGTGAATAAAACTAGAATGAACATGATTGACGTCATGGTTGGTGATGTCGATTTTACATTTACCCCCAGTCCAGACAAAAATCTTGTCCATGATCGGTAATCCAAAACACCATTGGGTGAATAAGATCCACCAGACAGTAGCAATAATGTAGTTGGTTACTGCTCGACGTAAGACTCTGATTCTATCAGCAGCTGGGGTCTTGTAAAGCAAGTTTGAATAGAATACGAAAATCACCAACGTGGTCCACCCCCAACCTTTCTTGACAAAATATTGATTAAAGATGTTTCCTTTATTGTTATAGTAGTTGTACACTTCTTCTTGTGGGGATGAAAAGTGAATGATTCGGGCAATCACAAAGTTTAATATGAACGACAGAATGAAAAGCAATCTCGGCACCGTAAGTTTGGTCCTGGTCTCGACTTGTTTGATAACATCCGTCATCTTACTAAAATGTACATCATATACTGTCGACGACATGGGGAGGGTTTTTTCGATGAAATAATTTTGTATCTTCGTTTTCTTATTTTTTTTTTTTTCGTTTGGTCCGATAAAATCTCTTGCCACCGTGAAAATAATATTGGGTTCGACAAATTTGGGAAAACGCAAACGACAAATATTAATAATGAACCAAACCGTTTGACAAATCGTAATGGCAAAAGGGATGGTTCATAACCTTTTGTAGGTACTTGAATTATCTTATAATTGTGATCTAACGGACTACGACATTGGTCTTACTACAAAGATTGGTAATAAATTATTTTGCAATTGATGTGGGTAATAATTTGCGTGATTTATATTTTTGCACCAAAATTTGCCTAAAAAAAAAATTCACCACCAATAAATTACCATTTGCCATATCTTCTAGAATCACTTCTTCCAAGTCATCGTAGAACTGTTCTTGTTACGTATACGAGTTTTCTCTTTCAATATTTTCGTGTGTGATGCATTGTTGGTATTTAATTTTAACTATAGGGCGATCAGTTACATTTTTTGAAACGCGCTACAAATCCACCTTTCAAAAAAAAAAAAAAAGTGTACCTAAAAACCAGTTACATTGTCAAGTAATAGCAAGTGATATATGATCATGACATAGACTTGTATATTTTCGATACTACCATAGTACCGCCTTTCTTGGTGTGTGTGTCAATACGTTTGTTATTTGATGGTTGATTTGTAACGTTACACAAAACGCGGTCACAAAAAAAACCACCTGACACACAAAAATCAAAATTTCTCCTTTTTTAGATTCAACATTTAAAGCCAAAAACAAACAAACAAACAAACAAAGAAACAAAACCATGTGTTTGTCTTGTTTGTAGCACATAATCGTTAAATATTGCACAAATCAAAGTGCCCACTTACTTACTAAATGAGTGCCTCATAGTAAAATTTCATATTATGAGATTGGTGATGTTTATTTGTTTATTTATTTATTTGTAACACGGTCCTTTTTTTTTATTTATTTTTCACACAAACAATAAAATTTTTTTTTTTTTTTCCCTTAGTAAAAAATGTAAGAAAACTTCCTTACATACATATTAAATCAAACTGCCATTTTTTCTTTCTCTGTTTCGTTCTTTCCGTTCATTCAATTTTTTCTTTTCCCGTTTTTACAACAACTTCAAAAATACTTCTTTCTCTTTCAAAGTTCATTATTCAACCAACCAACCACCATCACTTAACCTTTCAACTAATCAAATCAACTTGATAAGATCAGATTAATCATCTATTCTATTTAATTCATAATTTAATTTAATTTTCTTTAATTTTTTAATTTTTTATTTAACCAACTAAAATTCATTCGTTTTTACAATTTTTACTTTCAAATCCAGAAATAAATAACAATTAGATTAAAATTAAGTTATGTCAACAGTTGTCTATCATAAATCTTCAGCATCGCCGTCTCCGTCACACCAGTTTAATCATACCAACAACACGGCTGTACTGTCTAATGAATACCCGTCTTCAGTAAATGTCGATAAAGTTGTTCAATCAGTAACTAATGCAACCAAAAGATTATCACAAATTTCTACCAATACCACTAATTCAAGCAAAAATCGAAAGTCTCAAAATAAAATTGGTCCTTGGAAGTTAGGAAGAACTTTAGGCAGAGGTTCCACCGGTAGAGTGAGACTAGCCAAAAATACAAACACGGGGCAACTAGCAGCTGTGAAAATTGTCCCTAAATCCAACTTTAAAAAATTGGAAAACCCTAAATATAAACGTTTCAATGATGACGATGATGCAACTAGGTTACCGTACGGTATTGAACGTGAAATCATTATCATGAAATTGATTTCTCACCCTAACATCATGGGTCTTTATGACGTTTGGGAAAACAAGAACGATTTATATTTAATTTTAGAATACATCGAAGGCGGTGAATTGTTTGATTATTTAATTAAACGAGGTAAATTGCAAGAATTTGAAGCCATCAATTATTTCAAACAAATAATCAACGGGATCAATTATTTACACCAATTTAATATTTGTCATCGTGATTTGAAACCAGAAAATTTATTATTGGATTTCAGTAAGAATATTAAAATTGCTGATTTCGGAATGGCAGCTTTAGAAGTTAAGGAAAAATTATTAGAAACTTCGTGTGGGTCTCCACACTATGCATCTCCAGAAATTGTTGCTGGTAAAAACTACCATGGGGCTCCTTCCGATATTTGGTCTTGTGGTATTATATTGTTTGCATTGTTGACTGGGCATTTACCTTTTGATGATGAAAACATCCGTAAATTATTATTAAAAGTTCAAAGTGGGAAGTTCAACATGCCTCATGAATTGAGTTGGGAAGCCAGAGACTTGATCTCACAAATGTTGAAAGTTAACCCAGATGAACGTATCAAAATTGATGCCATTTTGAACCATCCTTTATTGAAGAAATACCCAAACCCGTCAATCTCCTACACTGCCACAACTACTTTGGATATCAATAATGTCAACATCAAACCAATCGAATCTATCAACAAAATCGATAAAGAAATTCTCAAGAATCTTTCTGTTCTTTTCCATAATTGTGACGAAAACACCATCATTTCACGGTTACTATCTCCAAATAGATGCCCTGAAAAAATGTTTTATTACTTGTTGATGAAGTACCGAAATGAACATGTCTCCAACTCCAGCTCGTTTGGTAGTATCAACGATTTAGATTCTCCAAAATCTTTACCTAGATCCACATCATACGTTAAAACAACTGTTACAGATCATGCCACTGGCGAACAACATACCACGGTGAAAGTGATTAACAAGTCGTCGTCTATTTATTCTAACAAGTCATTATTGAAGAAATCAGCTTCCTCAAGGGGTAATGTGTTATCCAATATCACTAATAAAACAAACGCACCAACGCAATTCAAAGTTTCAACTTCATTCAACAAGAAGAAAGCAATGCATTCGAAAAATCAAATAACGATGTCAAGTAGAAGTGGGTCTACCCGTTCTTTGAGATCCAATTCATCCAATACCAAGAAATCGACACCAGAAGCTCCTAAAAAAGCACCGCCACCTCCACCTCCACCTTCACAAACCAAAAATGTCTTGCAGGAAGTAAATAATCGAAATGATGAACAACAGAATAAGACCAAGAGAAATTTGACTGGAAATTTTGGAAACAAATCGTTATTGAATTTCCAAATGATTTGTGATGAAGTTTTCGATAATGATAAAGAGAATGTCAAACCTCCACCAAGTAAAAATCAAGATACACCTCCATCAAGAAATGGTTCAGCCAAAAGAAGAGAAAATGACTTGGCTAAAATAGAACGACAATTGGCAGAACAGGTTCGCCAGAAAAATGAAGCCAGAGAAAGAAGACACCAACAAGAAGAGCAAGCCAAGAAAGAACTTGAACGGGAGAAGAAACGAATCGTGGAAGAAAAATTGAGATTGCAAGAAGAGGAACGTAAACTCGAGCAAAGACAAAAGTTGCAAGAACGACAAAGAGTGGCTATGGAGAAACTCAAGAAACATCAAAGTGCTCACGATTTTGACGGGCTTTCACCATTGTTGAACAACCGTCGCTCAGTGACTGAAGATGCTCCATCACCTGGCACATCGCTGTTGGATCCAAGAGCCAGTTCTTTAGCTAGAGCCCATACTTTAGCATCGCCAAGATTGAACAACAAGAATGTCGAAATCAATGATAATGCATCCAAAGTGTTGCATAAACTAGGAATTGAAGTTGCTCCAACTTCCAAAAGATTTTCCCGTGATATGAAAACGTCAACATCGAAAAACTTGTCTTCCTTTTTATCCCCAACGGTATCAAGAAATTTATCATCTCAATTGAAAACATCCAGTTCCAAAAATTTGGCAGGCTATTTACGTTCACTGGCATCTATTGGTTCCGAAAGTTTTAAGACCGATTTTGAAGAAACTTTATTGATAAAGAAAAGTGAAGAATTGACAATTGAGAAATTCAATGAGGTGGAAAGATCCAAAACATCAGAATCATCTGTGCACAGTCCATCAACCAGGAGATACAGTACCCAAAGTTCCTACTACAAGTCCATGTTGAACGACATTGATGAAAACAAAGACAATTCGAATGCGGCTCTTTACCAAGCCAAATCACACCTTCGTGAAGCCGTTGATGATGAGGATGATTACGAAGATGACATGGCCAGCACAGCAAACATCTCGCTCATTCCAAATCCAAGATTTTCTAGATTTTCGTTTGGTGGTTTAATAAGATCGAACACTGTTGCCAATGAAGAAGGTGATTGGACTATAATGAACAATACTCTTAACAAGTCAAACACAGTGGTCAGAAGAACACACAACAAATCATCAACTGTATTGGGATTGGGAATCAAAGTTAGAGACACCACTATCCGTGAAGATGAGGAATCCGACGATGAAGAAAAACCATTTATATCAATTCCATCGGCATCTTCTTCTTCTGAAGATGAACAAGCCAATGTTCCAGGAAATAGAAACTTCCAATTCCGTGAAAGTGGCAATTATGATTTTGATGCACAACACTCTGATGCAAGTACAGCAGATACTGAATATTCTTATGTTTCAACCAGTCACATCCAACCTACACGTACAAGCAATGGTTTTGACCCTGAGTTGTCCAATTTCGACATTATTAGTTCCAGAACTGCTGATATTGGTAAGATCAGTAGCCAAAAACCAAAAGTGGTGGAATCAAAAGAAACATTGGTCAAAAACTATCGTTCATCTCAAGATGAGACTATTATTTATGATCATCACGAAAATGGCAATGACGATGACGATGATGATTATGAAGATATACCAGATGATGATGACGAGGATGCGGAAACTGATCATAGAAGTTCATTCAAAGCCACACCACATAGCCGTAACTATTCCTTAGCAGAATCTTCGAGTGATAGTCCAGTTGGTGGTGGAAATTACGCTGACACTTCATTCAACAATGATATGAAAAAATCGAGACATTCTACAGGGATTTTCAGTACTGCACCACTTCCAAGATCACCACATGTTACCCTTAATGATAACAAGGACGACCAGACTGTCAATAGACGTAAACTGGCCAACAGGATGTCCGTTGCCGATCACCAGGTGTTGATATCAAGTCCAATTGAAGATACATACGAAGAAGAACAACAACAACAACCAAAAGAACGTTTCATGTTCAGAAGATTATCCCAAAAACCAAAACTCGGTTCTTCATTGAATCCGCAGAGAAACCCACCAGCACCACCAGCTCCTACTACCACTAATAATGCTACACCAGGGAAAACAACCAGTGGTCCAAGAAATAGATTCTCAAATATTTCTGTTGGTTCCAAACCTTTCTTCCAGTCTGATGATAAAGAAAAAGGTGCTAAAAACAGTAATTGGTTTAAGAAATTCTTCCATTCATTGACTGGTGGATCTAGTAACGAAAGACCTATCCCAAATAATAATATTAAGTTGATCGACTCAACATTGACGTCATCACAACTTATACGGGTCATTAAGAATCAATTAGAGTTGAAGAAAATCGAAGGATCCATCTCGAAAGTTATTATTGATGAAGAGTTTGGGTTGATTACTGGGGTTATTCCAAGTAAGTTTTCCAGTGGAAGAAAACTTAAATTCAAGATTGAAGTTATTGATTTGATCAACTCATCGTCGTTACATGTGATAAAGGTCAAAGGGAACGAAAAGGGATTCCAAAACTTGGTCAATATTATCAAATACATCATCAAACAAGAAGAGCAGGAAAGAGCCAAATTTTGATACAATACTATCTAGCATTTGTATAATTGTACATTAGAATAGACACACACATATCTTTTTTGTTAACAAAAAAAAAAAAAAATAAACTCTACTTAGTTTCTTAAAGCTCTTAATCTCTCTGCCAACTTGTCTTCCTTTTCCTCTGATATGGCGTTTGGCACGGGACTTGTTATCTCGACTTTAGTGGCGTTCAAACCTTGTTTCATTTCGATTCCTGCTTCGTCTGCAACTTGGTTCAACAATTCGTCCACTTGTTCCTGTGGAGTGGTCAACGCATTCACATTATTTGTAGTCGTTTCATAGTAGTTGGTGGAGGCGTCCAAGTCCTCGAACTGATTTTCAAATTTATCCATGACCAAGGAGATTCTTTCCAAATTCATTGTTTGTAAAGCCTTATCCATTCCGCGAATCACTTGTGTCATGTTTCCAGTGACGGATCTCATAGTAACTGCGGTTTGCACTCTCGACGCTACGGCATCAATTCTCGATGCCAATCTCAATAAGTTGACTCTTTCGTTCGATTTACGTATGGCATTTTGGGCATATAATTGTGCAATATCATTGTTACCCTGGCTCAACGCCTTCTTGATTTTAGCTTTCTCTTGAGTTTCCTCCTTTGCTGCTTTGGCCGCTTGTCTGTTTAATTGCTTTGCTGTGAATTTAAGCTGAAATAATGATTGCTCTAAGCCTGCCATGATGTGCGATGCTGGTGTAGGTGTTGGAGAAGGATACTTGATTTAGGAGTTTTGAATTTTTAATTTATTTTTTTGTTCATTTTGAAGTTCGCTCTCACTATAAATTTCTTTTTTTTTCCCGGTTGTATTCTTGTCGAAATTGATAAGCTATATTTTACACCAGTAGAAAGACCAAAGGTGTTATTTGATCTATTTCGACTAAAATTTTACACGGTGTAATGTATATGAGTGCCTAATTCCATCTCTAGAAAAATGAGTTACATAGATAGCCTTTAATACTCCGTTTTATACAATGTTTGATAACTAAGAGTCGACTTATATTCCCAAACCACTAAATCTGTTTAGATGGCATCTTTTTGTCTTTCATTAACTTCTAAGGTATTATTCCTTCTTGGTTTTGACTTACCTTAAAATAAATCTAACCTTATGTAGATATCGACATCTGTTCAATGTGACGATAACAGCTTTCGACACGATAATAGAATGATCAATAACAAGTTAGCGAGGACATTGAAATACATGTACTTGGTCACAGCAAATAACTTCTACACAATTCTGATATCTAGGCTACTCAATATAATTCAAACCTTTCACCAAATTCGGAAACAGACAACGAAATACTTCTAATCAACAGAACAACGTGAGCTCCCATACCAAATGACTTCAGGAAACTTACTATATCTCTTTGAAGTCATTAGTAGACAACCATAACATACAAATCTTAACCTAATTGACTAAACATTAGAACATCTTTGATACAACATCATAAACCAGACGATATTTTGGCAATAATTACACAAATAGCGGATTAGAACTGCATACAACAGCATACAATGACGTCATATTATACAAATTCTAATTTTGTGCTAAAAAATAATCTCTTAACTTAGTCGTGTAATGTGATAATTTATATATTTTTAAAAACTTTTGGGTTGCTCATGGTAGCGTTTATAATTTAAAATTAAATTTTGTTTTTTCAAAATTCATTTTTTATTTTTAAATCAAATTCTTAAGACACGTTATTAATCACGTGTTAATCACATGTATTACTAACAAAATTATTTGTCACGTGATTTATGGAGTTCAGAAGTCTTAAGAGTAATACGTATAGATCAATAATGATTGATTGATGTAGGGATATTCGGTAATTTTATAGTATCTTTCATTCATTTTCGAGCGTTTTTATACAAGTTTGGTGTTTAAGCGGTAATTGCTGAACTATGATAGTGTTCAGCAAAACATACGAAGTTCACCTTTCTTTCAAAAATTAGCTTCAGATAGTTTAAGAATAACTCAAAGAATAGCTGGTTGTTACTTTTTGTTCAGTTTTGGAAAGTCATGTTTTAGTATCTGCTTATGTATTCCGTAGTCTTAATCATCTATCTATGAGAACATTAATTGCCTGTGGTAAAGAGTAGTCATTGTCTTTGCAAAGGTTTGAAAGTAAGCTAGTTTAAGAATAATCATATTATCTTTGTTTTCTTTAATGTTAGATAATTGGTTGTATTTTAGTTTATAATTTGGTTAAGTGAATTCAATTTGAATGTTCCAAGTTTTTTTAATAAATTTTAGTCAAATTTTACTACCAATATTTTATATATACTTAGTTAAAAAATATTGAAAGTGCTTTTATACAGTAGTTACAACAAGCATATGTAACTACTTGCATTATATAGTTATGTATGATAGGTGTTAAACTTTTAGCTTGAAGTTTCAGTTTAACAAAGTGCACTCAAATAGAAAATGCAAAAAATCTTTTTATTCGCATAGTTATTTATATTTTACTATATAGTTCTTAGTACTAACTGTTTGTTTCTATACTTTGGTATTACTTAGCTGATGATGAGTATGGCAAGAAAAGTTAATTGTGTCTGGTGCAAGTTTAGAACAGACATTGCCAACTTTCCAGGAATCAAAAGTGACTAGTATCTTAAGAACAAGAAATATTTTTACTCTACACCATGTGATCAATTAGAATCAATATTTGTTACATAAGCGACAGAGCTCATTCTTTGTAGTTAAAATTGCCTGTCTTTCAGCTCCAAATAAAGTCTACTAAAATCTTAAGAACTCCATAACTACAGAAAATGCTTTACTGTTTCTACAGTATAATTTATTCTTCAAGGTTATAGCATTGAATAGCCCTGCATTGCCATCATGTTTCATAGGTAACTTCAATACTTTTATTTATATATTTTTAAAATACAACTACACCTAGTTTCTTGCTGCAACTTCGAATCCTCTTTCAACAGCAGGAAGCTTTCTAAGAGCATCAAACCATTTACCCAATAATGGCCATTGGTGAATATCAATATCAGCTCTGGATAAAGCGTTTGCCCAACCCAACAATGCAATATCAGCTATAGTATAACGATCACCAACCAAGTACTTACTATCGTTTGCAGAATTTCTGCTTAAAATATCTTCATAAACTCCGTAAATTCTCTTGGTTTCAGCTTCATATCTGTTGATACCGTACTCAATCTTTTCTTTGGCGAAAAACTTGAAATGACCCATTTGACCTTGCATTGGACCGTTTTCAGCAACTTGGAAAATCAAGTACTCCAATGTTTTGTAGTATTCTGCAGTTCCAGCAGGATATGAGAATTTGTGGGCAGTGTCATATTTATCAGCCAAGTATTGCAAAATAGCCCCGGTTTGACTGATAGTTAAATCTCCACCTTCAAAATTTGGATCGGTGATAGCTGGAATACGACCATTTGGATTGAGTTTAACATACCAATCAGACTTCTGGTCGTTTTTGCTGATATCAACGACCACAGTCTTGTAAGCAATTCCTAAAAGCTCTAAGAAAATACTAGGTTTGACGCCATTTGGAGTTCCAAAAGTATATAATGTAATTGGTTTAATCATTGTTGTGTTGATGTTCTGTTTATGTAAACTGAAGAGCAATAGGAGATTCTGACCATTATTTATAGTTTTCTTCCCCCAAGGAGCATTTTTGTCCGTTTCGTTTTTATTACTAAGCTTAAAATAGCACAAAACAAGTAGTTTCATGTTCTGTATTTCCCCGACGGAATTAAATTCGGAGAAGAAAACTCGGAAATTGCTTCAAATGCGAATATCGCCGTGCTCAACAAACAGTGTTTCACCGAGAAGTAATGACACTTTTGATTACAATAGTACAAACACGTTTTTATTAATAATCTATACAAATTTTTCAGCTATCTTTAGGTTTCTTAAGTTGTGGACGATGATGTTGTTTGTCATTACCTCTTTTTCTAGATTCTTGGTGGGGTGGTTTTGTATCTGGAGCGGGACTAGCCTTTTTGGAATCAGTTTTAGCAAGTGTTGGTCTATGAACAGTTAAGGTTGATTCATTTCCAGGGTGTCCCACAGGTTTAGAAGCTGCCTTTTGAGTAGTCTCGTTGGTAGGTTTGGCAGGAAGAGTCTTGTCTTGTTGCTCGTATTTTTCCACTTTACGGGTCAACATTTTCATCTTAAGCTCAAACTTCTTTTGAACATGTTCACGAGTGGTTTCCTTTTCTGCTTCCAACTTGGTGTCGAATTCTTTTTTGGTTTTTTCCAAGAGTTCTTCAAGCTGTTTGTTTTTGAGTTGTAGTTGTTCAAGTGCTTCATTATTCACCGGCTTGCCTTCTGATGGTTTGGTGAGCTCACTCTTTTCCTTTTCAAACTGTGCTCGTAAAGTAGCCTCGAGAGTGTTCAACTTGTTAGTTAGCTCGTTTTTCTCGGCTACTACTTTGTCAGATTGTTGTTGAACCGTCTTTAATTTACCATTTAACGTTTCAATCTCCTTTTTCAATTTGTCATCTTCGTTGGATGTCACAGCAGCAGTAGTTAATTTTTCAATTTCACCTGTCAATTCTTTAATCTTTTCATCTTGTTTAGCGATATGATCATTCTTCTCCAAGATTTTTTGGTTTGCCTTCTCTTTGAGTTTACTCATTTGGTTCTCCATTCGTGAGATATTTTCAAGCAACTTCTTGCGCTCGTCTTCTTTCTCTTCATCGGTGCTGACAGATAAAACTTTGACTCTTTGATTTTCCTCGTCAAGCAATCTGGATTTTTGCTGTTCAAACTCAAGAGTAGCTGATACCTCGTCGAATTTTTCCTTGAGAGGGTCCACTTCATTCCCAAGTTCCACTACTTTAACTTTTAATTTTTGGATTTCGTCGGTTAATTTCTTATTTTCTTGACGCAATGTGGAGTTACTTTCTCGGAAAACATTCAATTGTTCTAATTGATTTGAGAGCTCCTTCTGGTGTTGCAATGATGCATCCAAGCTAAGCGTAGTTGCCGAATGGAAAGATGAACTCGAATTCAAACTAGACATTTCATTTTCAATCTGCGCCACTCTTATTTGAAGTTTTTGGTTTTCTTGGGTAGCAACTTGTAATTCTGCTTCAATTGTTTCCTTTTCACGACGGAGGTAATAAATCACTTGTCTTAAGTCTTCCGCATTGGTCGACGTTTCCTCAACGTTTGATGAGTTTTTGGTTAATTCTAATTGATTCAACAACAATTCGTTTTGAAGCTTCAATTCGGAAATCTTATTATCAGACACAGATAAATTGGTTTCTATTTCGGATTTTTCAAGAGCCAATTTGTTTTGCAGTTCAGCAATGGATATCTTGGATAATTCAAGTTCTTCTTGTAAAGTGGAGATATCACGAGCTCTGGTTTCAAGCTGATCTTTTAAACCACTAATTTGTTCGTTCAAAGCTTGAGTTTTAGTCAATTCGTTTTGGTATTTATCGTGACACTCGTTGTACAATTGAGACTGCGCTTCAAGATCTTTACCGATGGAATCCAATTTCTCTCTATAATCCTTATCCAAGTTATCGTATTGTTCTGCCTTGTATATGAACTCATTCAACTGCAGCTTCAATTCGTTCATTTCACTCGAATACGTCAGTCTAGCAGCATCTAGCTCGGCACAAGTAGAAGTATACAACTAGTTGATCTTACGCATTTCTTCTTCAGCTTGATCTTTTTGTTTCACCAATTCTTGTTGCTTAGCATCTGAATCAATCTTGAACTGTTGGAACGAATTGGAAGCATTGATCAAGGTAGTTTCACTAGCTTTGGCAAGATTGGACAACTCTTCAACCTGGGATTCGGCGATTCGCAAATCTTCCTTCAACTGTTGGACTTCAAAACTACTCGATTCACCATTTGCTTTATCACCAACCGATTGTGGAACCGCCACGACTTCTCGTTTTTGGGAAAGCTTATTTTTCAATTCCTCAACCAATTTTTCTTTCTCAAGAAGCTTATTCTTGGTTTCTAATAACTGTTGACTGATCTCATTGACCTGCTCTAATTTCGTGTTTTGAGCTTTGAGAGCCAATTCCGATTGGTTGGTTAATATGTATATACGTTCCTCCTTTTCGGAAAGTGTTTTTTGTAACGATTGGTAGTTGTCGATGGATGCGTTGAGTTTGTTTGCAATTTCTTTGCTGGACTCTTCCCTTTCTTTTACCATTGACTGTAAGTTCAACACGAACTCATTGAGTTTAGTTTTATCATTCTTCAAACCTTCGATTTCGCTTTGCAAAGACGCTTGAAGAATAGTTTTGAATTCGTTTTCTCGTTGCAACGATGTAACGGTGATTCTATTTTGGCTAGCCGTTTCTTCAAGTTGATGCAATTGCTCAGACACAGAAACGAGTTTGGTCTCATATTTGCTTGTCTGTTCTTTCCAAAAATCAATTTCCTTTTGCACTGCCACCAATTCTGCACGCGAATCTTCAAGTGATTTTTGCGCAATCAGCAATCTTGATTCGGCCAATTGGGTTGATTTCGTCGACACAGAAACTTCAAGGGCTAGTTCATTCTTTTGGTCAGTGACAATTCTCAATTTTTCATTCAACTGGAGTATCGACAGTGACGAGTCTTCTCTAAGTTTAGCAATGATGGTTTCACAATCCTTGATTTTGGTAATCAACTCTTCGTTTCGTCTTGCTGCAACACTGGTATCGGCATTGGTTGATTTACCGCCATTGATTGAGCGAAGCGCGTCTCTTTCTTGCGTAACTGCATCTAGTTTGACATTCAAACTATCCAACTCGCTTTCCAATGTGAGTATAGCATCTTTTGCCTCCTCGACTGCCAAATTCTGTAATGCGTTATTTTCGTCTTCACGAGACTCCAATTGTTTGGACAAACTTCTAATTGCCACCAACAATTCCTCGTTTCGTGTACGCAATTCGATGATATTTTTGAATTCCAATAACCGTTCGCTGATGAGTTTATCGGTATCGGATTCCTCTTCTTGCAAATGTTTCCCTGATTCATCAAGTATTTTCTCAATTGCTCTCTTTTCACCAATAGTCAATGGGTTTTCGTTACCATCTCTAATCTTGGAATGGATCAAGTAAAAACACAACTGGCGACCCAAATCTTTCAACAATTTTTTCACGCTGAGCAATTCGTTCTCGTTTTCACTAATGACATTTCTCAATCTTTTAGCATCTCTTTCCACTTCAGCCTTTTCAGAACGGATAGTTTCAACTTTGCCAACCAACTCTTTGACCGAGTTTTCATAGAACTGTATTTGTTCACGGTAGTTGGCGATTGCTGGTTTCCTGGCATCCAATTCATGAATAAATGATTCCAATTGAACCTGGATTTTTTCTTTCTGTGATCTTTCCATGACTAATTGTTTCTTCAAATGGTTATATTCGGAGTATAATGTAGACAAAGAAATACCATTAGCAGCAATCATGGAAGATGAATCTGTCAATTTTGGCAAGTCAGTCTCTTTGTGTAGTTCTGCGTCTAGCACTTCTTCCGTTCGACGTAACTTTTCCTCAACTAAATGCAATTTCTCAGTTTGACCAGATAACTTCAGTTCAAGGCTAGCAATAGTGCCACTCATACTTGTTTTAATTTCTTCAACGTACAGGTCCAATTGAGTGATTCTAGACGCACGTTGTTCGGATTGAAGTTTGGTAAGTTCAATCAATTCTTGTTTGGAGGAAATTTCTTTGAGGAATCGTGATTTTTCTGATTCATATTCTGATTCAGATTTGGATATTTTGGTGATTTCCTTCTCTAATTCCTTTCTAAGATCGGTGATGGTTGACTCATGTTGGGATTTCAAATTTTCCAATGTCTCGTTTCGAACCGATAAGGTAGATATTTTAGAAGTTGCTGAAACAATCTCTGATTCATTTTTTTTAATCAAATCGGTGAACCTTGTCTGTGCCAGTTTCAATTCAGTTTCATACCATTCTTTCTGTTCGCGAAGGTAACTAAGTTCGTTCCCAGATTTGGCCAAGTCTAACTGAAGAGAAAAGTTTTCGTTGGTGATTTTGTTGACTTCTTTTGTCATTTCATTCAATTCTTTACTTTTGGTGATGTTGACAGATGACAATTGTGCTAGTTGTTTTTGATACTCAATCTCTCTATGGTTTGCTTCTTCTTTGAACTTGTTGAATTCTTCACTATGAGTAGCTTCTGCAATTTGTCGGTTGGAAAGCTCTTTTTGGAAACGATCTGCAGTCTCTCGTAACTCACTAATTTCCTGTTCTTGACGTTTAGCCTCGCGTTGCAAACTCTCCTTTTCTTCTTGTAATGTAATGGCCAAGTTGTCCGATACGGTATACTTGTTCTGTATTTCTTCCAATTGTTTACCCAAAGAATGTGTATTTTGTTCCAACTTTAATTTTAAAAACTCGTTCTGAGATAGAACATCATGATAATCGGCTGATTTGGATACCAATGCTTTTAGAATAGTTGAGTCACTGATTGACAGGATTGCCGATTCATTGACAGATAAAAATGCCGCCACAGCTTGTAAAGATTCTTCACTTATTTGTTCCTGGTCCTCAGGTTGATTTTCTTCCAATGACGGTTTATGCTTAATTGGAGAACTGGCTACAATATCAGATGTAGTATTATTCTGTTGCTCATCATCAACATCTTTGGCAACATCAAATGCTTTTGGTGTTGTAATTGACTCAATGTCTTTCAATGCTGGCAAATCTTTCGATGGGGTGGCAAATTGTTGTTTATCAGGTAATGGTAGTAAAAAAGATGTATGTGGTTCTTCTTGTATCAGATCGTCGTTCTCTTCACGGACATCTTCTTCTTGGTCTTCTTCTGGAACGTCATTCGATTGAGTTGAAACTACTCCATCTTCCACATCAAGATCCTGGTCCTCCACAGGTATATCAATTTTATCAGGAGATGCCTCTTGTTCACTCATTTGATGTAATGAAAGGCTGGCAGTTTTTCAATGTTCATAGTTTTTTTTCTTCTTTTTGTTCTTTGTTTTTGTTTTTTGCTAATTTAGTTGAGAAAGAAAATGTCGTCTATAAAATGTCGCTAAGTTGTCAAATAAGTAAAATATTCAGCAATGCAATGGGACCAACAATGCAATTGCTTATATAGATAGAGGAACAAGACTAAGATGTTGTTGTTTTACATATGATCTACTTTTAAATAATTTTGTATTATAATCTACTAATACACTCTATTATGTCCTCTTATTTTTTTTATCAGCCCAGTAATATACTAGGTTTCTGTTTTTTTTGTTCTAAAATCTTTACAAATTTCCTTTAAAGCTGTTTCGTTTTCTAATAACGTTTGTGCTGCTCTTGCCATTGCTTTCTTCTTGGAAGAATCAATTGCTTGGGAAATGGTAATATTTCTTATACGCAATTCCACCGTTTGCAAACCATTTATTTCCAGTACAACAAAATATTCAGGCGTAACACCAACTTTCTTCCCAAGAAGCCCATATAATTTGTTTTTAGCCTCAATATCTAGCGGGGTATCAGTGACGGTGGGAAGTGGGAACATGCTTGTGTTTATAGGAGAAGGAGGGGTTGAAGGTAAACTAGCTATATCAGCCTCATAACCTTCCTGTAACCGCTTCAACTTTTCTTCTTTCTTAAGCTGTTCTTTGGCATTTCGTTCTTCCCTTCTTGTAGCATCTACCGATCGAAATTCAACAAAATATTTGTTCAACATGGCCTTGTTATTCAATGCTTCCATGGCAGCCCTTGCACAGGCATCTTTAAAACTATATTCAGTACCACGTCCCATCAATTCTCCATTCATGAGACACTGCACAGTGTATTTCTTGTGGATACCATCACCCTCGTGAACGGTTTCATATTGCGGGCACATTTCAGGCGTGCCAATAAGAGCATATAACTCACTTCTGGCGTTTTTATTCAACGGTTCTTTGTTGTAGTCGGATTTCAAGTCGTCAATCAACGGAACATACAACTTGGCCAACCACTCACGAATTATGTCAATGCTACCCGACATGCTCAAGGCACCAATGTATGCTTCGAATGCATCTGCATATAATTTTCGAGACCCCTTGTTAATGGACTCTTCGCTAAGACCGGTACGCAACCTTTTGTCAAATCCGTACTGCAAGGCAAAGTCAATCAAAGTTTTATTACTGACGAGATGTGATCTAATCTTACTTAGATCACCTTCATTACAATCGGGAAACTCTTTATAGATAATACCTGTAACCAAGTTATTCAATATCGAATCACCAAGAAATTCAAGTCTTTCATTATGTGAATGAATCAAGTCTTTGACATCAAGGTAGCTTTTCTTGCTAACCGATGATCGGTGAGTGAACACTTTTTCGTACAATGAACGATCATCGATTGTTGGCAATTGGGGTAAGGTATTATCAACACCATTGGGAGAAATCTCGGCCCCTGAAACCGTCGGTAAAGTGAAATTCAAATTTTCCAAAGTAGGTGCATTTTTGGCTAATAATTTTTCATCGCCTTTCTCCAAAGCAATATCATTCTTAACAATTCCATCTAAGATTGGCAATTTTCCAATTTTATACAATGTCTTCAATTTCGAAGCAGTGGCCATCAACTCACTATTTTCCAATAAGACTCTGCTACCGTTATCAACATCCGATGATTTGCACAAAAGTTGTAATTCGGAGATATCAGGCGACTGTTGGATGACGGTGGAAATATTTTTTTGAAGCTGCCTCATCGCGTACTCCAATCTATGTTGATCCAAAACACCAACCACATTCTTGGGATCTTTATCAAATACCGGTTCATGATACACCAGATACGCTTTGAAGTCATCGTCGGTAATTTTAGCTTTTTTTGGAGTAGTTTCTTTTACAAATGAGGCATGACGTTTTGATTGACCCAACAGTAGATCATGGATTGGTGGTGTCAGTTGTTTATTTTTTCCTGGTTTGTCTGACTTTACTACTTCGTGTTTACCATTAGCAGACATTATATCAATTGTAGTAATGTGTATTTTGATAGGATATGAATAGGTTGGATGATAAAAAGATCTGAGTTTGGGTGTAGAAGAAAAACAGTTTCGATAATATCATTATTTCTCGCGAGAAACTTTTTCCGCGACAACAGAAATGGATTATCATATGATGCAAATATTTATTGATCTTTACAGTTCAAAGGAAGACTCTTGATATCAGAAATAGATACTTAATAAGAGAGAACATCAAGGTAAGGTGAGGTGAGGTTCAATTGGAATTGACGAGAGAGAGATAGCGAGAGTTGTTGGAAAGTGCTACCAATGATGAAGTATTAATTGATTTATCCTTGGCGTGGCAGTCGTCAAAACACGTCAACGTTGCTTCTTGATGGTAGATAGAAGATATTGTTCTTAATTACTTATATATATATTGGTATAATTGATGACCGTGCGGCTTATATGATTTTTCCGTGAGAAGAAACGTTTTTAATTTTTTATTGTGTCAAGTTTTTTTTAGTTACGGGATTTTCATTTCCTTCTCCTCGTCCAACTTTTTTTTCCTTATTCTCGCCCAATCATTCCCTAAACAATATTTTTTGTTGTCCTTCTTTAATGAAAATTTTTTTTTGGTGAACGAAAAACTTTTTCAATTTAAGAAAAATTTTTTTTGATTTTCATTTTCCTTCTTCTTCTTTTTTTTTTAAAATAACCAGAAAAAGAAACTCAATTGTATAATGTCTGACGAAAGAACTTTTATTGCTATCAAACCAGATGGTGTCCAAAGAGGTTTAATCTCTTCTATCTTAGGTAGATTCGAACAAAGAGGTTACAAATTAGTTGCTATTAAATTAGTTCAACCAACTGAATCCTTATTGAGAACTCACTACGAAGATTTACAATCTAAACCATTCTTCCCATCTTTATTATCCTACATGTTGTCTGGTCCAGTC
>JAKTXQ010000193.1:0-10790 GCA_030582995.1 Candida maltosa
CTTTTCTGGTGGCGGTAGCTTGATCTCTTGAGTCAATCAACCATCTGTAAGCTTGCATCAAAACAGCTGGACCAAGGTATTGGGAACTGTTCCACCAGTATGATGGACAAGAGGTGGAACAACAAGCACAAAGAATACATTCGTACAAACCATCCAATTTGGCTCTGTCGGCAATACTTTGCAAGTTTTCTCTTCCATCGGCTGGGTTAGATTCTCTTTGTAAGTATGGTTCAATGGATTTGTATTGTTTGTAGAATTGAGTTAAATCTGGAACCAAGTCACGAACAACATAAGTGTGTGGTAATGGGTAAACTTTCAAATCCTTGGTTTCGTCTTGGTCAATACGACATAAACAAGCCAAGGTGTTTCTACCACCAATGTTCATAGCACAAGAACCACAGATACCTTCACGACAAGATCTTCTGAAAGTCAAAGTTGGATCTTCTTCATTTTTGATTTTTAAAAGAGCATCCAAAACCATAGGACCACATTTGTTCAAATCAATATCGTAAGTTTGCATTTTTGGTTGCACTTCTGGAGTATCTGGATTCCATCTGTAGATTTGGAACTTTTTGATTCTTGGAGCTTTTTCAGCTGCAGCGGTAGCCAAGGATCTGACACCTAATTGAATAGATTTTTGTTGACGTAAAACAGATTTGAACATTGTTAATTTTGTTTTAATGAATCAGACTAGTAGTTAAACAGTTCTGAAGGTTGGGATGAATTGGAAATTGGAGAAAAAGATGGAGTTGAAGTATACAAAAATTTTTTCTTTCAGTGAGTTTTTTTTCCCTCTCGCTTTACTGAGGTTTTTATTATTTATTTTTTTTTATGGTTTTTTTTTTTTTGGCTTGTTCCGGGGTTCTCAAATATTTGCGTGCTATTTTACAAATTACTTAACGCTCATTGGCTGAACATAGAAAAAATTATATAATCATGCTTAACTAGAGTAAATCGTAGAAAACTCCGCATAAATGAAACTTGTACATCACATCACTCCACTAAACTGTAGCAATAGCATTTTTTGTAATTTTGTTGTTGGTGATGTACTCAAAATGAAGAATCATGTAATCCAGAGTTGTCATTGGTCCTCGGACTCCGGGAAAAAAAGGAAAGAAATTTTGGAGTCATGAGTGTATATTAATGCGTTGAGTTCGTTTCTTTTTCATAATGATTATTGCTAGTTATGTTGTTACTAATGCTACGAAGCTCATTTCTGTACAACTGTAAGCATTGATCAAAGTTTTGATAACTTTTTCGTTGTTGTAGTCACCTTATGTGCTCGGAATTTTTAGGGATTGTCGCCGTGATTTTAGATTTTGGCCGCAAAAAAGATGTGCATGACACACGACTTTGAATATTGAATAATACGGATATATGTATATGAGTGGAGATAATGTAGATAGGATGGTTTGTATGATAAGACAGTTTGTAAGATAAGACTACCATATAATATAGATAGTGGTTGATTTGTTTTTTGATTTAATTATGGACATGAAAGATTATGAATTTGGTGGTGTTGATGCTGAATGGATTTATTAACTGTTTCGAGAAAATTTAAACCCCCAAAGAAAACGTGTACATTATTTCCTAGAATAGAATAAATTTTTCAATGGAAAAAGTTTTCTCAAAATTCTGAGTGTCAAAATCAGGGGTCTATATTGTTGGATGAAATTTTTTTGACCTAGCTGGATTTACATCATAGAAATAGAACTGAAAGTTATTACCGACGGTTATATACTTGTTTAGGAAAAGTGTGAATCATTATTCTGGTCTTAGATTAAATATTTAACACGATTCCTTTACGTCATTGTCACAAAAAAAAGAACTGAGATTGTACCATAATTAATCGTATGATTTAGAACAATAGAAACATACATTACAATCATTGACATTAGCAATTTTCAGGCTTAAGTTTTTTTCTATTTTTCTATTTTTTAACGAAGTCTGTGAAATGTTTAATCTTTTTTAGGCACGCGTGTAAGTGCTCGCAACCAAACCCCCACAAGAATGGAAGTGGTATCCCACCCGCAAGCTATAATTAATAAGGCATTTTTTTTTTTCGTTTCTATATTCCTATACCACGAAAACAAAATAGTAAGTCACAGACAAATGCAGGACGTTGAAATTCAGTCCCCGTCTCTCCTTTTTTTTACATGCCCCATCATGATTTTTTTTACTAAACTTTTAACATTACCCTTTTTACACATCGGGGAGTAAAGTTTTGTGGCATAAGGTTTCGGAAACGTTATTGGTCCCATAATCATTCCGGATCTCTGAAAAAATAAATTTCTTTTTTTTTTCATGAAATCACAAACTTTGATTCACAAAAATGCATCACATTATTTCTCGCACACTACACGTTTAGTTTGATCTCCACTCTCCTAATTAAACATACTAGTTCGCCTTCGTCAAGTGTAAAAGGAGTTTTAATATTAGACTTTGACAATTAGGTTATTAATAACGGGGAAGTACACACATTATATAAAAATAACCACTGTATCCATGAAGTATCTGGATACAAAAACAAAAATGGAGGAAACCATTTGCCGCTGAACAATCGGACTCCTTTTTTTATGTTTTTTTATGTAATTTTTCCATATTTGTTGATGAATCTGATTTTATTCCCTCAAATGCGTCCTTGGTTTCACTATTGTTTGGTTTCCAACCAGAGTCCAAACTAATTATTGATTTTTTGTTTCTTTTTTTTATTTAACTCCACCTGTCCATTTTTTTTGTGATCTGTGTGTATGTGTGTACTTTAATTATCATGGTTGAAAAAGAAATAAAATTTAACATGCATATATAATAAATAGAATATTGGTTTGTGATCAGAAACGTTTTGAATTTTATTCAGAATAATTATATTAACAAATCAATAAAACTTTAAAGGGACCTCAATTGTATCAACCCTTCACACACCAATATCTAAATATATATTACAAACGTATAATTAAAAAATGCACACACACAGATATATACACACGTGAAGAAATGAAAATGTGTAATCGGTAACCAAAGTAACATATCACTAAAAAAAACAACAAAACAAAATAAAAGAGGCAGTGGATATAGATTCCGGTTTTGTAAACTAGTGGAGACCAAAGTCCTGATTTCGGAAAAACTTTTTTTTTGCACACACACAAGAATCATGGTCTCATATAAATATGTAGATTTTTGTATGTACACCACCAAAAAGTTTTCACCATATTTTTATGATTTAACACGTTGCTCATTTTCACACTAAATGTCATTAAGTGCTTTTGATGTTGATGAATTGGTTCAGGTACAAATTGATGAATATTTGCATAGTGAAAAATTAAGGTTAGAGAGAAAATGGCAGGAAAAAATTGCGAAATTAGAGAAAAAAATAGATCGCATGCAAGAAATAATAGAAAAATTAGCCGCTGCCCATTTCACGGAAAATCCCAATCTTGAACCATATTCACCATGTATAAGTCCCAAATCTTCAGTTTTCAATGGTTTATCTACAAGTTATCAAGACAATCCATGTACGCCAGAAAATCAAAATTCATTAATTTGCAATCTTGGTAAGACGAGACTTTTAGCAGTGGAAGAAGAAGAATCGCTCGAATTTTTGAAACACGAGTATCCGTTGTTAGAAACTCCTGCAAAACTCACGAGCTACATGAATTCTACAAATGGTTCCTGTACCAAGATTCATTATACACCAACTACAAACCCACCAACTTTTCTGGATGAAAATTATGATGTTGACGTTGAGGAAAGGGGAGACACCTGCCCGAAAAGCTGACATTCCAAACTTTTAAGTTGAGGAAATGGTTATCCGTGTATATAAATTATCTAGACACTCTGTAAAAATAAACTTTTTAACAATGTGACCAAGTGTATATCTAAAATGTCTCACTTTTTTCTCCCCGTATGCCGGACATCCTTTACACCTTCCCCGAGTATTGATCCCTGTATTACGTAAAACAATGCAAAAAAAGAGTAAGTGATGAAAAAAGGCTGAGATGGAAAATCTTGTGATTTTTTCTTTTTTGTTAGTTTTATTTGATCCCGAATGGCCAAGCAAAAATTTCGGGGAGGCTATACACGATAAAATATTATTGTACTTTTCAATTTATCATTGTTTTATTTTTTTATACCGGAAGAGATTATTTTATTTTTTAAGTTTTTTCCTTTTTTATTCATTTTATTTTTGTGTCAAACCTTAAATTTTGCCAGCGTTGCATTAATAAGCAAGATTTGAAAATCTTCAAGAATTGCCCGAGTTACATTTTTAGTTTTCCAAGGCGAACCAAACTTGAAAAAGTACACCTTCGCTAAATACTTCAAGTAATTTATGCTTAATAAATGCAGACTCCACGTTTTGTGAATGAAAAAAACACTCAAAATAATTGCTTTTTTTGTATTTTTCGTTTCTTTTCGATTTTTTTTTTTTGGGGAGGAACAATGCAGCATTGATAAAATATTATTTGCAAACAAAAAATAGAAATTATCCACATGAGCATTATATTACGAAATAACTGTCACAATATGAAACTGAAAAAAAAAGACTCGAATTAGAAATATAAGATTTGCAGATTGTGGTGTAAAATAAATGTAAAAAAATATTATCAACAATTGCAAATTCCCCTTTTGTTTTAGCATTTGCTTTTCTTTTTTAATTTATTTTTAAGCAGAAAAAGGTAGTAGTTACACAAATATTCATGATAATTAATAGGAGAGGAGGAGGAAGAGGAAGAGGAGAAGAGAGAAGTTCAGAATAGTAATGTTCGGAGTCATCCCGTTGTAGGATCTTACATCTTAATATATATATATATATAAATAGAATCTAATTTTTTTACATGAGATTTTCGTCAAGGTTTTTTTTTTGTTTTCAAAACAGGTTTAATTAATAACCACAATTATTACTTCTGGTTCACTACTTTACACAATACAGTTACCAAGTACACAGTCACGGAAAATGAAAAGAAGTTATAATGAAATTGATCACATGGGTATTTACATCCCAGTGGATCCGAAATTAGACGGTAAAAAATTAGCTGTTTCAACTTGCTACCCATCTCCTACTGAATCATGTCCTGGTAAAAACGATCATTGTTTATTCCAAGATATTGCTAGACCACGTACACCTGCTGATAAAATACTCAATGCACTTGAGCAAGGTCCACCATCACTTCCTGCCAAGACTTTAGCTGCTACAAATCTTGATTCATTGTCTTATCCAAGTCCAATTAGTTGGCCAAGTCCTATGAGTAGTGTTGATTCTATTTCGACAACTCCAACCACTCCTGAAAGCACAAAGGCACATGATGATGACGGTGATGGTGATGATGAAATAACTGGTTGTTTCAATCCATTTACTGCTTTGTATTTCACTCCCCTTGCACCATTCAATCTTGCACCTTATCCATTCTCATTTGTTGAACCACAAAATTTGCAGCAATTAGATTCAACACCGGCACCACCACCAATCTACATAAACAAAAGAAAGCACAGAGATTCAGGTGACAAGAAACTACTTCCATCCCCAATTTTCCTGAACTTACGGTCAAAAAAAGATAATGTCATTTGTACAAACCCCAGCTGTCCATGCGAAGCTAAACCTTCATATTTTATGGAAAGTTTCCCACAACTTTAATTCTTCCTTTACATTATTACTAAAATTTTTTCAAAATAAAAACACTAAACACTATACATTCATTAAACAGATACTTTCCCTTAACCTTTTATAGATGATTCATATGCATGAACTAAAAAACTAAAATAAAAAACCGAATAAACGATTCAGTTCTTCAATATTTCCTTTTGTGAGTCGCCAAGACATGAAGTGTAATCTTCTGTTAGGTACATAGATCTCGTAACCTAAAACTAACCTGGTTAATGCAGCATTTACGTCTTGATTTGACCATCAAGAAAAAAAAACCAGGGGTACCCCCAATTACAGTCCAAAAAAATAATTTGATTCTCGTTCGGAAAAAAACATTCCGATTGATTTTCGGACCCCCACATATTTTTAAAAACGGATTTAAGTATGTTTCGGGTAATATTTTTTTTTTTTTTTTTTTTAAAAACCGAAACGTTGGATTGTTGATTATCAGCTCACATATAAAAACCCTTCTCAAAGTTATCCATTTAGCTGATAGATTTTTTTCCCAGTCTATTCTTGTCTACCCACGAAATATGTCAACTGAACAAGCATACTACAGTAAAGGATTCAACAAAACAATTTCAGACACCCATGCCTGGAGAACTGTTGAAAATTCAGCCAAATACCTTATCCCAGTCCTTAAACCAGATTTTAAAGTATTAGACGTTGGTTCTGGTCCTGGAACAATTACTATCGATTTTGCTAAAAATTATTTACCACAAGGTTCGATCATTGGTGTTGAACCAACCCAAGAATTAATCGATATTGCTAATGAAAATAAAGCTAAGTCTGCTCCGGACTTGGAAAACGTGTCTTTCCAATACGGTTCTATTTATAAATTACCATTTGAAGACAATTCGTTCGATTTAGTCCATGCTCATCAAGTAGTGATCCATTTACAAGATCCAGTGAAAGCATTGAAGGAATTGGAAAGAGTCACCAAACCAGGTGGTTATGTTTGTGTTAGGGATGCCGATTTAGAGTCCAGTATTGCCTACCCGGAAAAATTCGAGGCATTGAGTAGATATTATACATTGAAAGCAAAGAATGCTGTTTCTACTGATATCAAAGCAGGTAGAAAATTGAGAGGTAGAGCTATTGAAGCAGGATATACTCCAGAAAATATAACCACTACTTTTTCCTCATGGTTGATTGCTGATGACTCGAAAATTAAAAGTGCCTGGGCAGAAGCCACAACCAAAAGAATTAAAAGTGGAACAGAGGTGGCCGATCCAAATGATCCTGTTAAGAATGATGAAATCAATAATGAAGCCATTAGGTTATGGAGTGAATGGAAAGACGATGAATCTTCTGTATTCACATTGGTACATTTCGAAATTATATACAAGAAACCTACTTAGATGTTAAAACCTTTACCTAAATCGTTCCATGGTATTTCCATATCAAAATAAGGATTATCGAAAGCTAGATACTCTTGCATAGAATTAAACATATTATATGACATTTGACTGTCATCAAATACTGATGGATCTGTAGATGAAGTGACCAAACAAAACAAGCTGTCGACTAATGTGTCTTGTGTTTTGCCATTAGGTTCAAACAACTCGTACCACTCTTTTATAATGTGAGATTTATTCAAGTTTTTGCATGTATTCTCCAACATGTTTGTTAAATCTTGGATTTGGTCAGATTTCAATGCAAAATTCTTCAGAAGTGGCAATGAATGTGGTGAATCTAAATTTTTGAAAAACAAGTCTTTATCAATATTTTTCAAGATGAAAGCATGCGATTTGGCAATTCTCCACGCGTATAAATATCTCTTCCCTAATTTATAAATACCAATAGTACAAGCACGGGCACATTTAGTTAAAAAATACAGTAATCTTTCCCATAATTTCAATTCTTCTGAATCATTATCCAATGTGCGTCTCAAATTACGTAAGGTAAACTGAACTCTAATTAAGATGGCAAACATAAAACCATTAGCATTATGCCAAGCAGCTGCAATTAATGGATTGGTGAATAGACTACCAGAATATAAAAACCAATAATGGAAATGATTTAATATTTCAAAGCAACTGGGTAACATATCCTCGATAAGAATACAAGCAGCCTTTTTCAAATAAAAATAAGCAAAATCCATTTCGTCACGTTTTTCATAGAATAAAAATATATGATAATAGACTGCTACCAATGACAACTTGTTTTGAATGTAGTAACCTATCAAAAGCTTATCTTTGAATGTGTAAGTATCATCAGTCTCATTAAATCCATCGACAAATACTTTAAGATCGATCGCTATGTGCTTGCTGATGTAAACTTCAAGCTTGTTAATATTAAGTACAACTTCTGTCATCGAAATATCCTCTAACTGCATCACTGAATCCAATGTTGTTCGTAAAACTTTATTCAATCCTTGAACTACGGTATTACAATCCAAAAGAAGACGATCGAAAAAAGTTGCCTTCATGTTGCTATTACCTTCTTCATAAAATGGGAATTTGGTATCACAGAACTGTGGTCTAATACTTGTTGGCGTGCCATAAAACGCCCCTTGGTTCAAATCCAAGTAAACCAACTCATGCCATATCTTCCGTCTTATGTTGTTTGTTTTAACATCAGTTAGTCCCAATTTTGTAGGTTCACGATTCAATCCAATAGAATAGGCAATCTGAACAAGTAATCCAGTACATATTTGGAATTTATTTCGATCAGGACCATCCGGATCTTCAGGACATACGAAAAAATAGACTCGAAGCATCAATGCTAATTGCATAATAGGCAAACATGATTTTTGATAGATTCCAAACTTCCAAAAACAATCACTGGCCAAAAAAGTGGATTCAATTCCAATCTCAATACGTAAAATCTTGTTCAAGTTTACAAGTTCTTCTTGAGTGAACTTGCAATCTTCACAAACAGGAGCATTATTCAATACCATCGAGTTAAATTCATCATCATTGGAAATTAGGGAAAGATAGCTTAGTCTTAATATAAGTAAAAGGATCCCAAGAATAGAATAATCCAATGCATGCAGAATTTTGACGGTAATTTTCTCATACGGACCATCACTTGGTCCAATGATGGACTCCAACGAGTCAACAAAAGATTCTTCATCTATGAATGGAACAAATGGGTATAAAAATTTGAAAAATCGACTCACATGGATCCAAACTATGGTTTTGTCAGGTAGGATTTTTTCAATTTTGTCTCTTAAATCACCGACTTCATCATCCGGCACAAAGTTCAAACCAAGTGGGATTGCTGATTTATTGATTTGTCTATCGGAAAATTGCTTACTACTCAACTTTAATCTTTGTAAAACTTGGAAAGGAGCATGGGTGAATGATTGAGCATTTTCACTAAATGCAGAATAATCCGATAACTCTTTAGATTTAGCTGCTAGGAATGATGACAAATATGCCATTGCTGGATCCATTTTAATAAATGCATGCCATGTAAAAGGTCCATGATTGATTTCATATTTGGACGGATCTACTGATAACGACTCAAAATTGAAAAAATTGATTTTGTCATCTGGCGAACTAATAGGGTTGATTCCAATCACTGAAGCACCATTGACAAATCGTGATACTATGGAGTTAATATCTTCAGATACCAAATACGCATTACTGTTTTTCAAAGTTGTAACTGACAAATCTGGTGAGGTTTCGTTAATCGGTGAAGTCACTGTTTTTGGCGATGAATCTGAACTTTTGGTTTTCCTTTCTTCCACATAATCAAGTATCCTTCCTCGTACACTTAATCTGTTGACATTTATTTTACCATTTAAGGGTTTTGTAGTATCTGGAGCATCAGCGACATCTAATGGTTGTTCGAAATATCTGCATTCTCTACCGAATTGTTGACATTTATTGCACGGATTATTTCTATCACATCCAATTTTCCGTCTTTTGCATTCAACACACAGTAAAACCTTTCTTCTTCGTTTAATTGCAGGTTCCTCTAGTTTCCGTTCCCCTTCTTCAGTCATGATATCTCTATGATTAGTAAGAAGCAAAGTAAAAAAAAAATCGAACGGAGAACGGACTTAAATTTTTCTCTTCTCCTCTTTATGAAACGAACACGGAGAACGGGTTTAAATGCGCATTTAGTAAAATCCGTGTATATTTACTTCTATATATGCCAATTATTCAATTCCTCTGCTAATTTATCATTTAATAATCGTACAGCTTTAGAAAACAATGTATCGTCGCCGATTTTTTCTCTAAGACCTCTAAATTTATTAACCAAACAAGTATGGTTGTGGACTTTTCGAAGTACGGCTTTCAACTGTTCACTAGTTTTCGGTTTTTCATTAAACAAATCGTCCTGTTGCATCATATCGTCATCGCCATTTTGATTTGTCAAAAAATCATCCATTTCATCTCTCACATCTGTCTGAGAATTATCATTAAAAATTGACGAATAGTGGAAATCTAGCGACGATTCAAACTGAGAAGTTTGTGTTGGTTGCAATTTTTTGGTACACTTTTCCCTGAATTCTCGTTTCCAATAATCTTTGGCCAGACTGGTTCCAACCGAGTCAAGTAAAACTAAGAATACCATCAAGTTGATGTACATTTTGGAATCTTCATGATTCGATTTCTGGAAATTATAAATTTCTTGGAGTAAGCTTAAAACTAATTCGGATTTGTTGCTCAAAATATAATTTTTCAAAAATGTATCTTGCATCTTGACTTCTCCAAGAAGTTGATCTTTGAAAGATTCTTTCACATTATCATCAGTCGCTATTGAAGGTGCGTTATTGAGATAATGAGTATTGGTTTTAATAATTTCGGTAATTTCTTCTGGGAAATTCAATTTGACAAGATCATTCCCACAAATATTAATAACCATTTTGACACTTAAATTGGTGGTATCACTGATTAATTCCTTGATAATCCTCTGTTTCAACTCGTTATCAATAGCAGCATCTCTCACCAAGTATTTGATAATGATTGGTGATATAACAGTAAGAAATGGTTGACTTAAATATTCCAAACCATTGTTTAAAATTTCCCAACTAATTCTGCCCTGATTTGTGGCAACTATCGCTTGTTTATAAATTAATGGTACTAACTTGTAAATTTGTTTAATGTTTAAAGACTTGATTAAATCATCAGACAAACCTTCATTCTTGTCGTCAAAAAGCGCATTAATCCATTCATTTTCCAAATTCTGATAGTTT
>JAKTXQ010000194.1:7428-19056 GCA_030582995.1 Candida maltosa
GTATTCAGTTTGTAATGATGGTAACATAGGGTCTTGATGAGAGGAAGATACAATTTCTTGTAAATCGGCGTGGAAAAATCCACCAACTTCAAAAGTCCAGGCTAAATACTCGTCAACCCAACATCTCACGATCCACCATGCGCCAAACCCTTCACCTCCCAGTAAACTAATTTCTCGCAAACAAGTGGTTAATAAATTGGAAGAAAGTAACAAAAACAATCTTGGGTTGATATTGGGGAATCGGGAAGGTAAATTGGATACGTAATTGGCAAACTCATTCATGGAAGGACTTGTTTCGTCGTCATTTTTCACTTTAATCAAGTTCAGCACTTCACTTGTTAAGATGTAATTCAACGTATCGAGATTCTTTTCCACACATGGGATTTCTCGACAGATAACTTCATTCAAGTCCAATTTCGTCCAATCTTGAACCATTGATGTTTTCTCATTATCATCAGTCAAGATTCTTGATGCAGGTTGTCCCGTTTCAATGACCTTAATCAATCGATTCAATAAATTAATAAAATGTTTGGCTAATTTTAATTTCATCAATACGAAATTCCGTGACACTTTGGAATTAACCAATGAACTGGATAATGTCTTGATATATCCACTTGATATTTGTTTCAACTGCGCCAATTGTTCTTGAGGGATCAAAAGCTGTAATTGAAGTTTACTCAACATACGAATCATTTTCTTATACATCATTAAATCACACTTCATGATCCATTCGGTGATGGAATCAGTGGTATAAAGTTTGAAAACTGGGGCAGTTAAAATACTGTTGAAACTGTTGAAACTGGAGAATAATTTTTTCAACTGCATGAATCTAAGTGCCTCAAAAATTGAGTTAACATGAACTTTATATAACGAATACAAAGTATCAGCAATATCATTATCTGCATCTTTGGTTAAATAAGGGTAAATGGATGGAAGATTAATCGGGGTATATGGATTAGAAGCTGCATCGACATTGCTATTCAACAATTGAAACAAATTTGGAATGAACTTCATATGCAGAACCAGGGGCAATTGATCATTCAAGATCGATGATGGATTGATACCTGGAGAATTTATTGGTGAAAATGACGGAGTATGAGCTCTGGAAATTGGAGCTGGAGATTCTTCATACGAAATGGAAGAATTTGATGACGAGATTGGAGAATGTACTGGTCCTTGAAATGACAGTTGATGATGATGATGGTGGTGGTGGTGGTGATGATGACTGTGTTGTGGCAGCATGTGCTGTTGTGGTGCAGGTGCTAAATTTTGATGATGATGCTGTTGTTGTTGTTGGTGTTGAAGGTTTAACAATTGCAGTTGCATATTCTCATCCCCATTGAGTTTGATTCCACAATAATGATATTTTGATTGACCTCTCATCCCTAATCTTCTGGTGGTTATATTCGGGTACAAAATCTTAACCAACTTCCCAAAACTAGCAGGTGAAACAGGAGCTAAACCATTATCGGCACAAACTTGGACATACCGAGCATAAATTCTGTTTCTTGGTATGACAGCAGTGGGGGATAATTGACAAGAGTTAAGTAACCAAACCATTCCAAACAACAGTCTTTGAGTTTCTTTATTTTCTTTCAATTTCGATTGATCCGAGTTAGCGTTATGTGAAACATCATTTTCCAATTGTTTTATTCTATGGGCTAACTCTGGTAGTGGAACGTCGGTGGATCGTAGAGCTAAGCTTTTCAATTCACTTTCGCCGGTAATTGAACTCAGAAATTCTTGTTTTCTTGAACGTTTTCTCTTTTGAGGAATAGTGGAAGACACAGTTGAATCTGATGGTTGTTCTTGATGCAATGGTGGGAAGGAGGAAGAAGAAGAAGAAGAATTTGCTTGAGCTGACAGGTTTGTCAGTTGGAAATTCTGCATTGGAGGTGGTGCTAGTGGTGGTTGTTGAGTTGTATATCCGTGGGTATAATCGAATTGATAATTTTGTTGATGATGAGGTATATTTTGTTGATAATTTATAGGGTATGCTGGTTGTGGATAGAAAGTGGAATTTGGTGGTTGTTGTCTATTATGCATTATTTGTGGTTGGTTAGGCAGGTTATATTGTTGAGATATATCCATTGGTTCTTGTTTAACATATGCTGGGGCGCCTAAGTGTTGTTGTTGTTGTTGTTGTTGTGGGATATGTTGAAAATGTGAGTTTGCAGGTATATGTGGTATTGGTTGTTGTAAGGTGTTTGTTGTTTCATTAGGATTTTTAAGTTGCTGAGATCGAGAATCTCGAGTTTCATGTGGTCCACTCTGATCTGGAGGACTTTGATTTGAATTCATGATTAATCAATTTATGACAAATTGGATAAATATTAACTTAATGTGAAACATAAACTTATGGGGTATTACTAATGAAATTATTGTTGTTTTTTTCTAATTTTTCTGTTTGGGGTGAAATTTAAAAGGGAACTTATAGATCAAAAAAAAGAAAATGATGTAATTATGATCTATCAAAAAAATTCGAGTGATTTCAAGTTGATTCAAACTTCCGAATGACAGTTAGTCTGTGTTAAATGAAAAGGAATTGGAAAATGATGTGGAAGTGTTTAAAATTTTTGTTTGTTTGTTTGCTTGTTTGTGTATATATCCTTGATTCACGTTAGTAGATCAGGGAAAAATATTGCGCCAAAAAAAAAAAAAAAAAAAATTTTAGGATTTGATCTGAAAGGTTTTCTTTTGAATGAGGAAGGGAAAAAAATCTAAAAGGAGAAAGTAAAACCTGAAATGATTTTTAATAGAAAAGTTGTGAAAATTAGAAAGAAAAAAGTGAAAATTTAAACTAAAATTTTCTTTTTTTGGGAGGGATGGGGAGGTTTATGTTGTATTTGAAGTTGATGAGATTTTATAGGAATCGAGTAACAGTTGAAATATAAAATAAATAATAATTGAATTAGGCAATGTAATTAAAAAGTTAAGAAAATTTCTTTCTCTTCTTCTCTTGTTTAACTGTTTTGTTTGATTGTATGCAAACAAACGCACAATCTTCCACAACGAAGAAAAAAAATCTTAATTAGGGTTAGTACTATGCAGGATGTACTAAATTTAACAACAATAACAAAACAATTCTGAATCTTTACCACAACGTTATTTTGAATTACCTCAAATGTTTTGAAAAATCAAAATTTTCCTTAGATAAATGAAATCTGATGATAGTTGTAGGATTATTATTATTTCAGACTTCGAGGAATGATAAATAAACAAAGCGTAAACGTACAGTCAGGAATTTCTTTTTTATTTTATTTTATACCAAACTTAAGTAAATTTTAGCTTGAACTTGAATAAAGAAGACGAATAAAGAGAAAGAAAAGAGTAACATTATTTTTAAAAAAATTCGATGGCAAGACATATTCCATTAATATATCTTGGATATTTACTTGGGGGGAAGAAGAAGAAGAAGGAGAAAACTTAAATTCTCGGTATATATTGACGCGTCTATTGTAAATTTCATATCTCATACAATTTACCAGTCTAACAATATACTACCCATCAACTAACCAATCAAGGTCATTCAAAAAAAATAATCATCATATTCCATATTAGTAACGGTTTGAACCATGTGTCAATACATTATCAAGAAAGTAGATATAGTTGTATTGCAACTCTAGCCTTGTTTGTTTTAGATTTCCTTCTTTCTCTCTCCTTGAGTTTTTTAAGTTGAACTGACAATTGCAAAAAAAAAAAAAAGAAAAAAAAATGGTTGCGAGGTGCTGCTGTCAACTTGTTTTTTCTTTTTCTGGAACAAAACAAATGATTAAATATTTCCACTAGCACTTATTTTATACCGCCTCTTCATTGCGTATATCAGTTTATCCATTTTTTTGGTTGATTCATTTATTTATAGTGATAGTTGTTGGAGTTGGTTGATGAAAGATCAACATCGCATATGATTTTCATGCGTGATATGCGCATCATGTAAAGTATCACCGATTGAAAATCTCCAAATAATTTTTTCAACCTTTGTAAATATTCACGTCAATTGTTTTGATTGTCAAAGTTTAAACTATGACATAACTTTAAAAACGATATCAGTTTGTATACTTTTTTTGAGGCTGGTGTCTAGAACAATAATCTGTTCTTTTTTTTTTGCAAGATGGATAGATTTCCATACGGAAAGTTTAAATAAGGTTTAGGTGACATATTAACAATGTTTGATTTTCAAGGAGATGAAACATTCAAGTTCAGTTTTGTAGTGATGTGACAGCGTATCCTTCAATTTCATCAATAAAATAGCTAATTCAGGTAAAACAATGGAGATTTGAAAAAAAATTTTTTGGTAAAAAATTCTCACAAAATTTCACCATAATTGTAAACTTCAACATACAACAATCAACACCAACCCAAACATTCTCCAAAATCAACACATCAGATCTTCATTGGATCATATTACTACTATGTATTGGGTTTATTTTGGTTGCCAAAAAAAAAAAGCATTTTTGTACCAACCCACACGACACTCTCATCGCGGGACAAATGAGACAAAAAAAAAAAAATTTCCAAATCTCATCTCAATAGAAATCAAACTATATCAATCATCAACAATCATGGCTATATTAAACTCCAACCCGGAAATTCTTTTACGTAAGAGAAAGAACGCTGATCGTAAGAGATTAGAAAAACAAGAACAAATACGTGAGAACCAAATCCTCAAGAAAAGCGCTAAGAAAAGAAAGGCTACTAAATTCGTCAGAGCTGAAACATTAATAAGTAATCATAAATCAAATGAATTAGAAAGAAAAAGAATCAAGAATTTAACCAAGAAACAGAAAAAACTCCAAGAAGAAGAACCAAAAGATAGTGATTATAAATTATTGTTTGTTATTAGAATTCCTAATCATACTAAAGGATTAAAGATACCTACTAAAGCATACCAAATCTTACAAGTTTTGAAATTGACAGCTACCAACACCGGTGTGTTTATCAAAGCCAACAAGGAAACATTGAGTTTGTTGACATTGATCGCTCCTTATGTTTTGGTCGGTACTCCATCATTAAACTCCATAAGAAAATTATTCCAGAAAAGAGCCAGAATAATGACAATTGAGAAAAATGAAGAAACTGAAGAAGATGAAGAAAAGGTTATCAAATTGGATAATAATCAACTAGTTGAAGATAAATTCGGTGATGAATTAGGGTTATTATGTATTGAAGATTTAATCATTGAAATATTCAACAAGTCGGAAAATTTCTTGAAAATCACCGGATGGTTGTTACCGTTCAAATTAAATGCCCCAGTTAATGGATGGGGACCACAAGCCAAATTACAAAGATTAATCAAAGCTGAAGAAAATAAAGTCAAAATTAGTCTTGCTCAAGATTTCAAATTGCAAGAAGTTGAAGATATGGATAAAATAATTGATGAACAAAATTAATTGATTTATTGACTATTAGTAGAATGCCGTCCCAAAATTGTGGGGAAAGTTACCCCAAAAATTGGAATCAAAATCGAGCTATCTATCTATCCCTTGTTCCAAAATATTAGTTTTTTTTTAGTTTCCTCTCCTTGATATTTTTTATTTTTTTCTAAACAATCAAGAGTGTATAGATCTAAAAAATAATTTTTTTTGTTGCTGTTGCTTTAGAAATAAAATAATATCAGAACACACACATTTTTTTTTTTTGAGCATACATGTAAATTCAAGGTGTTATTTTGCCTCTTCTTTGTTTGGTTGATTACAATAAGGCATTATCTAAGCGGAATGAGTGATGTGATGTGATGGGCATTATTCGTAAGTTTAACTCCAAAAAAATAAAAAACCACCACATGCTTGTACAAAAAAAAAATCTCACAACAATACGATATAAATATACACACGCAAATTACAAAGACAAACACTTGAAAAATTAAACTTTTTTGTGTGTATACAATTTATTACTTTCGCTTCTTTTTTTTTGCAAAAACAAGAACAATCCAAACGGAATTTGGCGGAGTAAGAAAAAAGTTAAACCCATAACGGCCGAGTCAAACGATCGCCAACAGTTTCTGTTCGAGACTCTGTGTCTCCCGGCAAAAAGAAACAACTGGATCCGGATGTCAAGGGCTCATTTTGTTAAATTGAGTTCGGAGCAAAAAAGAAAAAAAAAAAGGTTCAAGAAATATTTCGAAGAAATGGGAACCAAGGAAAGGCAAAAAATGGAAGGAACGGCTAAAAAGAGATTAACCATCATATGATTATCACTTGGAGTCATTTAAATGTGTGACGAGCTATCTACTGTATTGTCAATCTCAATTCGTTTCAGCAAGTTTTTTATTTTATTTTTTCCATCCTTAATTTCCATTAATGAATTTTTTTTTAAAAAAAAGAGGGGGAGCAAAGTGGAGAAACATTTTCTTAAATTAATTAGGTAAACGTATCCGAGTGGAGGAGGTACGATAATAATAATTGTATGACCCAAAAAAGAAAAGACAAAACAAACAGATCTTACATCAATAGGAAGGCAGGTAGTTATATAATAATTCGGAAGTTTCATTATGGGTTGATGAATTCAAATCACAATTGAATTGTGTGGGAAACAATAACCACAAATTTGGGTCTTTTGTGTTGCAGCATTATTACATAAGAAATATCGTTTTTACAGGTTAGAGTGCACTAGTATGCAGTTTCTGTACCATGAGTTAAACACCTAAAAAAAAAAAAGAAAATCAATATGGTATTTGGTCTAGCCTTTGGCTCGAATCTTTTTTTTTTCATGTTCTTTTGCGTACTTACTTACAATTTTTTTTTTAACTAGCCAGGATACAAACCCTAAGACAACGTACGTTTGGAAGTCTTCGAGTCTCGATTTTGTTGGGGGGCAGAATTTCAACCCATTTCTTTTGTAATTTTTCTCGGGAATAACACCAAAATTAAAGGGATAAGTAATACAAAAACAAGCACGGAGCTTTGGTCGACCTAAGTTCACTTTACAACACCACACCCTTTTCTTTTTTTCTCTCTCTGTATATTCTGTTTCCCCTGGTTTCATGGTACTGTACCAGCTTATTCCTCGAAGAAAATGCAACTCTAAAAAACTAGAGGACATCTAACGACAGTACAGGAAAAGAAAAACCTAAAAAAAAGGGTAGAGAATATTTTTTTTTTGGGGGGGGAGGGGGCAGCCCGGTTATTAATTACTCCGCGGACGAACTGGAATACGAATTTTTATTTGTTACAACTCCCATCATGTGAATTAAAAATAGATTAGATATTACTTAAGCTAAAACAACAACAATAATGATAATAAACCCCAAAAAAATGTAAGAATGAACAAGAATGGCAGCGATGGTTAATGATGATAACGGCACTCATTGATTTGATGAACTGTACAATAGCCTAAAAAAAAATAATATTTACTTGCTATGTACAAAAGAATAAAAGCCATGCATGTTTAACAACTTTTTTTATTTTTTAAACATTACATATGGGAAAGATGGGATAATTTGTTTAAGATTTTCATGTGTTTCTAGATGCGCGATGTTTGGTAGTTTTTTTTTTTTTCACACACACGGCAAATATGGCAAATGTAATTTCCTCGAGGAGGAATGGGAACTCTGGATCACAAATAATATACCGTTGTTTCCCCCTGTTTTACATCAAAACTGAATCTGGGTTGTATTTTTTTTTGTTTTTTGGTAAAGCCCCCCGAGAGATATTGTTGATTATTATTTTTCATTTTTTCGGAATAATAGAACAAAATATTTTTTATTTTTTGGTTTTTAAAGTTTGGTGTAGCATTGTTCAAATATAATATTTTTTAAGTGGCTTATTACATAAATAGACTCCGTTTTTTTTTTTTGGATATTGGGGGAACGGGAAAAGTTCGTATCAGCATACATTTCAACACATACACTCTTTTAATGAGGTACTAAAAGCTGGTAGGTGGCAGTGAAGAGATAACAAAATCAAGATACACGTTTTTTTAAACTACTCCATCAGTGGCTGGTGAAAAAGTCTCCTTTTTTTGTTGATTTTTTTTTTATTTGGGGGAAATGAATTAAGGGTGGTGTCAATTTCGAGTAGCGAGAGTTCCGTTTATTATTTCCCCAAGTTCCGTAGATTCGATGTTTCTTAAATATCGATTTTGTAAAAGAATAAAGGCAAAGAGAGAGATTTTCATTATATCCCATTGGTGCATGTACATCAAATAAAAATAAATAAATAAAAAAACCAACAAGAAAAAAAAAATCCTAGGCAAGGAAAAATGCAAGTCAAGCATATACCACTGCCTCATAACCATTGGGTTTTAGTTTTATCTATGTTTTAAACTTGAAACTGTAAAAATTATTTAATCAAGTGGGAGTGTGTTACACCAAACTTAAGTTCAAAATATAAGAGTAGCCAAGATTGTGTTTTGGACATTGCAGTTAATCAAATGATTATTTTGAAACGTTTGATGTAATTATTATTTTTTATTTTTACTTGGAAAAAATACTTAGCCACAAGTGGATAGATATTTTTTTTATTTCCACAAATTCCTTTACAAGGTTCGTTATGAATTTATGCAATGGTTATTAAAACGGAAATCAAAATCTAGGACAAAGTAATACAAAGAAATTTTTTTGCTTATTCCATTCCTAATTTCCCATTTGGTTGGTTTTACAGTTTAGCAAGTTCTCATCCACTTTATTAGTTTTTTTTTCTTTTTTGTTTTTGTTTTGTTTTTATGGAATAAGTGGAAACTTTTTTAGTTTCTTTTTGATTCTTTACGATTCTTTTTATCATTATCACAAACCACAAGTCTAACTAAACGAATTAATTAATTAATTATTTCTTTTTTTTTTTGTTTTTTTGGGATTCAAGGGTGATATGGCCCAGAACCTGAAAACAAACAAACAAACAAAAACCATTATTCTCCCTTAATATCCGAAATATAAGAGAAAGAGCAACTCTATTTGATTTGTATTGTTTTAGTTTTTTTTTAGATGAAAATGCGATGAATTAGGTAATAACTAAAGGGAAATGAAAAACAGCAACATTTATATGTTTGTGTGATGAAGTAATCAATTAATATAATTTAATTTAGTTGTTTCATTATTCTCTACTCTACACTATGGATGGGTAGAGTTGATTGTGTACGTGTGTGTGTATATAATATTTTATTGTCCCAAAAGTAAAACAATTTCAAAATTAAGGCAATTATTTCTTTTTTGTTTTTTGTTTTTTTTGTGTGTTTTACAGTTTTTACAGTTTAACACAAAATTGGAAAAAAAAATTAACACAATCGAAAAAGAAACAACAGGAAAAGAAAGGAAAGGAAAGATTTGCAGTTTGTTTTATTGGTTTTATTGTGCGTCCCCTTTTTCTAAAACTTTACATGATTCATTCATATTTAACTATATCCACCGTACATTAAAACTTACATTAAAACTTACGTACATACAACCATCCAACAACAACAACAACAACTCAAAAATACAAAAAAAAACTCTATATAAGTATCAAACATAATCTCACAGATTTTTCCGATTCTTTTTCTATTTTTTCCTAATTTATATAAATCTCTTTCTTGGTTTTCTTTTTATTTTTTTTACAACTTATATTCATATACATATATCCTTATAATTTCAAATATGTCAGGAATATTTAATTTATTAAATGATGATAATTATCATTCACCACCACAATCTCAACAACTAAATGGATCTCCGCTTACACCTGCTTCTTCAACTACTCCAAATCAAAGTGCCGGATCTTCCCCAAAATTACCGATATCTCCAACTTCAACATCACCAACTTCATCCCAACACAAATCAAATAGTTCAAAACCTCTCGTTGTTTTAAGAGACCAAATCCCTAAATCTAAAATCAACCATCATATTTTAAACTCGAAAAGATTTGTTAAATTGGCAATTAGAAGGAAATATTCCACTAAGAAAACTAAATCAGATACCAAACAATCTAAATTACATATTAAATCTTTAAAAGCTGGCATTAAAGTAAAGATGACCTTGTCAAATAACTTATTCTCCTTATACCATAATTTAATTCCATTTACTGACAATAGGAAAATATTTAATTTGTTCTCCAATGATGAATCTTCTCAACATGAATATATCAAGTTGATGAATTTGCTTAATGAGAAAAACTTGGTTTGTAAAAGTTTACAATTGATTAATAATAATGTGGTTGATTTAAGTGAATACTCGAATAAAATTTTGAAATCATTTGCCAATGAATCAAATAATGCTACTCCAACTTTTAATTCTTTAGATACTGCTTTAAATTCATTATTTGGTACCAAAGAATTCACACTTGTGAGAATCACTCGTTCAACTACTGATGATGTTCATGGAAGTTCAATTTTAAAATTGGAAACTGCCACTCCGGGTGACTTTAATTTAATTGATGACGAAGAAAATAGTGATGAAATGTTGCATAGTTTGGGTAAAACTAATGAAGTTCCAAACAACTTGTTCTTTAAGAAAATTATTGCTAGACCAAGATACAAATCAAACATGAAGATTTATTTCATCCCGGAAGTTGCTTCTTACTCATTATACACTGATTTCAGAATGTTGGAAAGAGATTTATTCAACGGCATTGTTCAATTGAAATTCTTATCCAATGATCTTAATGACTTGAGAATTGCAAAAACTGAAGGGTATACAAGAAACATCTATTGTACTTTCCCATGTGATGATGTGTTGAGAGAGTATAAAAAATCTTTACTTGAAAGTGCCACCATCCCACAAAACCCAACTCCACCTCATAGATCTCACTCCATTGATGAGAGTTTAATGTTGAACCATAAACCACATGCTCATCATGTTGTCGATGTTCCAAGAAGACCAAGTTTAGCCGTGGCTAATCCTTCCATCCCTCCATTTTTGCAACAACAGTATCATCAACCATTAAACATGATGCCTGTCACCAACCGTCATCATAGTTTCCCATCCACTTCACCACCACAAGTTTTCAATACCCCCTATTCATTCCCTCCACCTCACCATCAACAGCAACGTCGTCCATCATTGATGTCACCAAGCTTTGTTCATTTACCACCACCTCCTCCACCACCGGTGATATTACCACAAACTCCACGTTCGGCTACTGTTAGAGAAGACGTATTGGGATTGCTTAAACCTTTTAATGATAATTCTTTACCATCATATCAGGATATGGTTAGTAAACGTCGAATGTCAATTAATGATGCTTGATTTTTTTTTTCTTTGATTCTTGTTCTAATATGTATTCTCGTTGTCACTTCTATATATACTTCTTTTACAATGTATGACTTATTCGTTATTTTGATTTCATATTTATATTTATATATATTTTTTTTGGTTGTCATTCCTCCATTGAATGTTAAGTTCGTTACACAAGTACATCATAATAATAATAATAATTTTATAGGTTGTTCTTTTTTTTTTTACACTTTCAAAGCAGCATTTTCGGTGGTGATGTATTTTTCAAATGGTTTCAAAGCCTTAGCAACATCATTCTTGACGAATTTTTCAGTTTGTTGAGGAGCTCTACCGACGAAAGTAGATGGGTCCAACAACACGTCCAATTCATTCCAGATTGGTTTGAAATATTCAGTGTTTTTAATTCTTTCAATCAAATCATTATCACCACCTTCTTGTTTAACAACAGCACTTGCTTGATGAGACAAGACTCTAATTTCTTCATG
>JAKTXQ010000195.1:0-11553 GCA_030582995.1 Candida maltosa
GTGATGTTTTTTTTGGCACTAGTTTTCATTATTTTTTTTATTTTACCACTAGTTTAGTATGACGTCTTCTCTTTTTTTTAGGTAGTGACTTTGTGTGGGTTACTTGTTGATGAGACAACATCCCCATCCCTTTCATTGAAAGCCCTGTCTGTAATTTCTTTTATTGATTCGGATCTGTTTTGAAAAATTTAAAAAACTTTCACTTTGCACATTTGATGCAATTGCATTACGTAAGTAAGTTAGTTTTGTTTCCCGATATGGCACCAAAAAAAAAAAAGAAAGAAAAAAAAAGAAAAAAAAAAAAAATCGTAGATTTTGGTGAAGACGTGCGAACACGCTCAAAAATGCCTGGATGCGACGGATAGAAAACTTGATTAGGAAACATGGTTGCTTCTTCTAGAGAAAAAGAGATCTGCCGTGGAAGGATGATAGTATGATCAGTTTATAGCAAGGGATGTTGTTACACTATTGTTGAAATCTAACAGTTACAAATAGATAAGGTCTATATAGAAAGTCTAGATTCATTTCGATTTTATGAAACCAAGAAAAAGCACAATATTACCAATGTGTGTATGTGTTCTCATTTCGTCTAAACTAAAAACAAACAATAACTAAATTTATGTATAGTGAATAATTTTTGTGAATTGTAGCGAATAAAAATTAATTATTTTTATTTTGTGTTACTAATGGTTTTTTGTTTTATTCTTCAGTGAAAGGAGTAAAACTCCATTTTGTGTTGTGTTTTGTTCACGTTTCATCTCAACTAAGAAATTTTTTTCTTTATTTATTTATTTACGCTTATTTTTTTTCTTCTAGTATTCTCATAATCGTCTGTTGTTTTTTTTTTTGTTGAATTTCGTTCATACAAAACTACAAAAGATTTCCTTTCCCAATTATTTTTTTTTTTTATAAAACTTCTTCTTCTTCTTTTCTCCTTTTTCTTTCTTTTACTTCAACCAAAAATAAACAAAGTCATACTCAACTAAAGTTAGTTCTATCAGTCTTTCCTTACAATCCTTTAGAAACAACTTTTATTTCCACGTTCTTTTATTTATTTTTAATAATACCCACCCACTTAACAAACAAAAATGTTATTCAAGTCTCTCGTTACTTTTACTATCTTAGCTCAAGCTTTAGCTGCTCCAGCAGTTCATCAACATCATCAACATAAAGAAGAAAAAAGAGCTGTTCATGTTGTCACTGAAACCAACGTTGTTGTCGTTACTTTAGGTAACGGTGAACAAACTACTACTTTTGAACAACCAACTTTCTCTGTTGCTACCGGTGTCACTGTTACTCCAGTCACTGAAGCTGCTCAAGATCACCCAACTACCACTGTTGAAGCTGCTACTGAACCAGAAACTTCTCCAGCTTCTTCTTCTTCTGCTCCATCTACCGGTGACGTTTCTGTCGGTGCCGGTGGTGCTAAAGGTGTCACTTACTCTCCTTACAGTGATGATGGTGGTTGTAAATCTTCTTCTCAAATCGCCAGTGAAGTTGCTCAATTATCTGGTTTCAACATTATCCGTTTATACGGTGTTGACTGTGACCAAGTTGCTCAAGTTTTGAAAGCTAAAACCGCTGACCAAAAAATTTTCGCTGGTATTTTCGATGTTTCCAACATTGGTGCTGGTGTCCAAGCTATCGCTGATGCCGTTAACGCTAACGGTTCTTGGGATGATATCTACACCGTTTCCGTTGGTAACGAATTAGTTAACTCTGGTGCTGCTACTCCAGCTCAAATTGGTTCTTACGTCTCTCAAGCCAGATCTGCTTTGAAATCTGCTGGTTACTCTGGTTCCGTTGTCTCTGTTGATACTTTCATTGCTGTTATCAACAACCCTGAATTATGTTCCTACTCTGACTACATGGCTGTTAATGCTCATGCGTTCTTTGATGGTTACATTACTGCTGAAAATGCTGGTCCTTGGGTCTTGTTGCAAATCCAAAGAGTCTGGTCTGCTTGTGGTGGTAAGAAGAATGTCTTGATCACCGAAACTGGTTGGCCATCTCAAGGTGACAACAACGGTGTCGCCGTCCCATCTAAACCAAACCAACAAGCTGCTATCTCTTCTATCAAATCTACCTGTGGTGATTCTTCTGTTTTGTTCACTGCTTTCAACGATTTATGGAAAGTTGATGGTCCATACAATGCTGAAAAATACTGGGGTATCCTTTCTCCAAACTAAGCGTTTTTTTTAAATTATATACCTCTCTTATTTTTTAGATGACGTTTATTTAGTTTTTTTTTTAAGTTTTTATATTTTTCATTTTTACATTGTTTTATTTCTCCCTTTTTTTATAAAAAAAAATATATTATCACTTTTTTTCAAAAAATCTGTGTCGGTCAGTGGTTGTAAAAATTAAAATAGGTTTTTGCAACAATAAAATTGTAGTTTTCAATTTTTTTTTCTATATTTACAAGGAATGCTCTTCTATTTATACATGTTCTAATGTTTGTCAGTCATGAATTGTAATCGTTTGTCTACACTTTTGATGTTTCAACTTCGTTTTCAACCACCTTTTCACCTTCTTTCTTAGTTGTCTTTTCACGGTCTTCAGGTTTCTTCACAATTTCCTTATCTGTCACATCAATGATATCATATATCTCATTTCCAATAGCATCCCAATCTTTACGTGTATAATCTCTATCACCAGTCTCCATACGTTCCAATTTCTTAAGGGCACCAACCAATCTAATATTAGCATAAGTCAAACCATCTTTTTCACCCAATCTCGCACGAAGATATTTCAAAGAATTTTCAAGAACATAAGGGTTAGACTGATACTCAGTCTTCTCCAAGGCAATTTTCGGTCTATAGAACCTCACACTTGCTTTCACGATCATTTTATGAATATAGATCTTCTGGTTGTCTTTAAGGTTCCACCATTGGACTTGATAGATACCATTAAGAATCTCACCTAAGTTCTCATAGAACAGCAGTGGCATATCTTTCTTCTTTTGGACTTGTCTGATCCATTGATATACGGAATCAGTGAATGATGCGAAATTGATGGTGTATTGTTCCAATTGATCATAATGAAGTAACCCTTCTCTTGGTGCTTTGGCGTCCCTTTCTCTTCCGGTACGGTTGTTGGCGGCGATGGTCATTTTATTATTGTATCTTTTATAGTATTGCAAATCCGCCTTCATTAAATCCCATAATTGATACATTATTTCAACATTGATGTGAATCCCATTTGGATTGAAATCTTTGGATACCAATAATCTAATCAATTCAGTGATTAATTTAGTTTGTGTCATTCCGAGTTCTCTTCCACGTTCTTGGATTTTGAAGATGAATAATTTAACTGACATTTCATCAATGATGGAAGAAACATATTGTCTGTCAATTGTAGAGGGAGTTATTTCTTTGGTCCCTAATACACCGGTTTCAAGAACATTATTGTTTTTGTTTTGGAAAATGGATAAATCAACACGTAACCCACCCCATCGGATAACGGCATACCAAAACGCAATAACGAATTCATTGAGTCTACCCAAACTGATAAAACTATCGAAAACCTGATTCAATAAGAATTTATTAATGGAATAATTGACTTTTGGTTTCCCGGTAACTGGTCTCAAGAAATCAATCAATGGAACTGGAGTTTTCGTGAATCCTGTTCTTCCAGTAGGACGATGTACATTAGGATTGAAATCATTGATTATATTGCCATCAAGAAGTAATGTTTGTGGACGTAATTCACCAATTCTATTCACAGATAATAATTGTAATGGTGGAGCTTCAATGTTGAAAGTTTTGAATGCTTCCTTGATACGTTGATCAGTTTCGGTACGGACTTTTTCAGTTGGGGTGATTATATCTTTATCTGGTGAGACTTCTTGTACAAATGACAATATTGAGTCAACATCATGAGACGTACTCTTTAAGATTTTCAAAGCTTGTTGATTTCCCAAATAATGTGAACCACGGCCAAATTCCTCACCGGTACCAGAAGCTCGATTACAGAAAGCACTAGCGAAAAGTGATACTAATGGCATATCGATTTCAACTTTAGTTTTATTCCAGTGGCTAATATTCTGAGTATCAATTTCGGTATCATCGGATGGTGTTGGTGGCATGGCTAAACCTTTAACTTTTTCCCAAATATAACTAAACGTCTTGATTTGAGCAGCTTCAATGTCTAATAATTCCACCGTACGTACAGCTTCTTTCGTCGTACGTATTTTCTTAACCAGGATTCTACGACTTTCCGTAAGTTTTTGAACCCCCAATAAAAGTGTTGTGAATGTTTGTTCATCCGGAATGATTTCTTTTAATTTATTATCTTTATCTTCCATTAACTCATCGAAAAAATCCCATGCTTTCGCTTGACTATTGGTGAAATCTTTAAGTAAAATACTCAAACAAGAATTAAACCCTTCAATCGGCACACTTTTCTCCTCTTGTGCTAAATCTTCTCTCCATTGTCTGAAAATACTCAATACTCGACTAACCAATTCCGGTGTACACTCCCCCCATGGTAACGCTTTCGCAATCCCATCAAACAATAACACATAAGTTTGAGTATTAGTAGGGATCCCAGATGATTTCCTCTGATTGAATAATTTCAAACCCTCTTGAACTTTCCCCCTTTTCAACATCCACGACATAATCACATTCATCCCCACTATAGAACATTCTTTATCACCAATACGACACAAATACATGGCTCTTTCAGTATCATTATCCACTTTCAATAACTCCTCGACATTTTCCGTAATGTAATATGGATCTTTAAGTTGTTTCCCATCGGTTCCTAACAATGCTAATGCTAAATTTCTGTCGATTTGTCGACCACTTAGTTTCTTCACTTGCATCAAGTTCAGGAATATGATTTTGGAAAGAGGGGAACTATATTTGAGATCCAGACTTTTGAGTTTTTGTAAATCAATAGCTTCATTCTCTTCGTTTCGGAAAGCGATCGCATCGTATTTGGTTCGAAGGACTCGTAATGCTGCTGATAAGTGGTATGCGGTGGCTGATTTCTTAGTGAATTCGGTGGCTGTTGCTGCTTTCTTGTATTTGATATATTTATTATAAGTGTCGCCTTCGACTATATCTTTTAATTTATCTTTGATTGGTTTTCTTGTAAATGATGATGGTGATGGTTTTGCATCTTTGGTTGATTTCTTGAAATTTGTCAGTTTTTGGAACTTATTCGTTGTTTTAAAATTAGATGATCGCAGTGACAAATATCGATATGATACACTTTGACTTTGCAAAGTTGTCCAGATGGTTTGTCTTGCCCTTAACATAATTTGCAGTTGTAGATGATGTTGCTTTGCGAAGACTATGATAAAAAAAAAAAAACTTTTCAAATTAAAAAAAAAAAATATTTTCTTTTGTTTGGCGATGGTTTGAATTCTCCAGAACAACATTTACGATGACCGACGAACCATCCCAACGAGCCCAATGGAAATCAGCAAAAGAGACCATCCATTCCAAAATCACCCATCTCAATGAATCAAATATCCAACAAACAACAATCGACCTCTTCAACCTTAATCTCATCCGATATAAAGGTCTACTAATCCGACAAATCATGAACCAACAACTATCGAACCCAGACACATTCTCCCCTATCCTATCAAGTCTCATAGCCATCATCAACTCGAAAATCCCAGAAATCGGACAATTGTTAATCCTGCGATTGATCTTACAGTTCAAGAAAGCGTATGTTCTGAATAATCGAACAATCACGAGATCAGCCATCATATTCCTCTGTCATTTAATTAATCAATATGTCGTTAGTGAAGTCCTCATTCTTCAAATCATACAGATATTATTAGAGCCCACACCGCCGAATAATGATACGTTGGACCTAGCGATTGAGATTATGAAAATAAATGGGGGATTTTTGTTCAAGTATTCGAAAAACGCAGTTGTGATGATTCTTAATCGATTACGTGACCTATATCAAGACGGTAAGGGGATTAATGGGAAGAATATGAAAGGAATCGGATATATTTTGAAACTAGGGAGATCGGATTTTAAAAATGTGGGTATTGTCAAGAAAGAGCTCGATTTGGTGGAGGATGATGATCGTGAGACACATGTGGTTACATTGGATGAAAAGGTGTATGCCGATGATCATTTGAACGTGTATCGATTTGATGAGAGTTATGATGACAATGAAAAAGCTTATAATGAATTGAAACAAGAGATATTAGGTGATGAAGAAAAGGAAGAGAAGTTGATAGTTGATGAAGTCAAACAGGATACAAAGGTTACAGATATGGGCCAGACGGAATTATTACAGTACCAGAAAACAGTATACTTAACAATCATGTCATCAATGTCGTCAGATGAAGCTGTTCATAAACTTCTCAAGTTGAGTTTTGACAAGTCGAGGAAAAACGATACCGAGACATTGGCAGATATGGTGATTAAATGTTGTTCACAAGAGAAAACATATTCGAAATATTTCGGTGTCATTGGAGAAAAATTGATTTCTAAAAATCATTATTGGCATGATGTCTTTGTCACTTTATTCAAACATTATTATTCCATCATTGAAAATTTGGAAACGAATGCATTACGAAACTTGGGTAAATTCTTCGGTCACTTATTTGCATCTGATCGAATGGCATTGGATAAAACATGGAACGAGATTAAATTAACTGAAGACGATACAAACCCACCAAAAAGAATCTTGCTTAAATTTATTTTCCAAGAAATGATTGAGGAATTAGGTATCCAGGAAGTCAAAGACCGGTTAATCAATGATAACTTTTTGAAACCCCACATTAATGGGATTTTCCCCGTTGTTGAACCCAATGCTGATGATTTACGATTCTCAATCAATTTCTTCACTGCCATTGGTCTTGGGGTGTTAACTGAAGAAATGAGGGATGTGTTGGATAATCTACCGGAAGAAGAAGATCGTGGCCGTAGTAGATCACGGAGTTATTCCAGAAGTCGTAGTGGTAGTAGTAGTTATTCACGAAGTCGAAGTTTCTCAAGAAGTTCAAGTCCAAGAGGTCGACAGGAGTTTAGAAGCAGAAATACCAATGAATCACGAACTCCATCTCGGGAAGCATTGAAACGAAAACGTAGTTCCTCACCAATTGATAACACTAAGAATGATCTTCAAAGTGTGTTGCAAGGTCTTAAGTAGTAATATAATATATAGACTTGTTGTTAATACGGAGTCTGAGCAATTTCCATAAAAAAAAAAGCAACCTTTTGCAAAATGACTATCAAATCCCGCGTTATTTATGTTTCGCCCATATCGGATTTTATAAAACTTAATTTACACAAAACCACGTTGCCTCCAATAATAATGTGAGTAAAAGTCATCTCGTTGATAAAAATTATTTTTTTTTTGTGGGATGTCACGTTTCATATTTATACACATGGAAATTCCCGGAATCAACAAAAAAAAGTGTATATCCCTCTAACCGTCTACGAAGTCTACCATAACCGATCCACACCAACCCCGACAACTATCCAAACCATGTTGAATTGAATAACTCATCCCGTCAAACAAGCCACACCCAAATAGTTATAATAAATTTGGAAAAAAAGAGAGAGATCAAAACTTGTGGAATAATAAAGCAGCCAAAAAATATGCAACCTGCATATAACTCGATTTTTCAGCCAATGAAAAAATGGTTGTTAGAAAGCAAGAAAGAAAATTTTTGATTTTTTTACTGTTCTCTAAATTGTTATATAAATAGATTCTATTTTCTCTCCGATTTTTCGAAAAAAAAAAACTTTTCTGAATTGAAAAATTTTTCCTTTTATTCTTTTTCTTTTTTAATCCAAATCAAAAACAAATCAATACATAATGCCAGCTCCATTCGAAAAAGGTTCAGACAAAAAAGGTGCCACTTTATTCAAAACTAGATGTTTACAATGTCACACCGTTGAAAAAGGTGGTCCACACAAAGTTGGTCCAAACTTGCACGGTGTTTTCGGTAGAAAATCTGGTCAAGCTGAAGGTTACTCATACACAGATGCTAACAAAAAGAAAGGTGTTGTTTGGGATGAACAAAGTATGAGTGATTACTTGGAAAACCCAAAGAAATATATTCCAGGTACCAAAATGGCTTTCGGTGGTTTGAAAAAACCAAAGGACAGAAACGATTTAGTTACCTACTTGAAGAATGCTACTTCTTAAGGTTCTTAAATATATTAATGACAATCTCCTCCACATGAAAAAGAAGAAATTCACCTCAAAAAAATATATATTATTTTAGCCACTACGAATAACTAATTGCTATAGACTTTCAATTCTGTTGTTTGTTAGTGCTTTTTTTTCCCATACACATCTTACCTACCTTATATTCTAATTTTTATTTTTATATATCTGTATATATACATAACTTCTTCTAATAATATTTATTTTTATTTTCAATTTTTATTTTTCGTTCGATTGCTTCGGATAATTTTTTTTACAGTGTACCTGACCGGATTGGTTAAATTTTTCCACCTAAAATCTAGCGCGCCACGACCTGCCACTTTGTATTTTTTTTTTTGTCTGGTTTGAAATTTTTTTTTTTCTCGATTTGTTCCATCGATTTCCATAGTCATCAATATACATCATGAATAACGATCCTAAATTTCAAGTACAGGTTGATCCAAATGAAGATACCGAATGGAATGATATATTAAGACAACACGGTATCATTCCTGAAAAACCGCCATCACCAACTGCCGAACTAGAAGCCGCATTAGATGAAGCTATTGTCAAGCAATACGAAAATAGATTAGAAAATAAAGATTTAGATGAATTGGAGGAATTGGAAGATGAAGAAGATGAAGATTTCTTAAATCATTATAAACAGAAAAGAATGGCTGAATTGAAGAAGATATCGGAAAAGAAAAAATTTGGCCAAGTGTTACCAATCAGTAAAAAAGAATACGAAGATGAAGTGACTAAAGCTTCGAAAGAATGTTATGTGTTGGTTCATTTATCATTACAATCAAGTTTACAAAGTAGGTTATTAGGATCCTTATTGAGTCAATTGGCAGTCAAGTTCCCAGAGTTAAAAATCTGTGACATACCTGGTCCAAGATGTATTGAAAATTATCCTGAATCCAATTGCCCGACATTAATTATATACCATAATACAAATGTGCTTAAACAGTATATCACATTGACCCAAATAGGTGGGAATGCAACTACTTTAAAAGATGTTGAACAAGTTTTAGTTGATGTTGGTGCCATTGAGTTTAATGATAAGAGATTAATTGTCAATAATGAAGATGAAGATGAAGATTTAAAGGAAGCACGAAAAATGAGGTTTGCTAAGAAATCGATCAGAGGTAAAACAGATAAGTTTCTGGATGATGAAGATGATGATGACGATGACTTTTACGATTAACCCGAAAATAAAAAAATAGGAGTATTTATTTATTTTCGTTTAATAGACGAAATAATAATAACAAAAAAAAAAAAAGACAATGTGTGTAGAAAGAAGAATTTTCTACGTATGCTGATAATCATCCAAACTATTTTTTTTTTTACAACCATATTCAATTCTGTTTTTTTTTTTTTGACAACCATTAACAAGAAACAACTTTCATGTCGGGTATTGTCAACTCCATGGATTCGTTAATTGAAGAAACTGTTGGCTTAACTGATCTCATTTCACCTATCGAAAAAAATGCTGCAAAGAATCCCACTTCAGCGGAAAGTGTTAAAGAACCCATGATGACAACCACAATAATGTCAACTCAAGAACAGCGATCATCTAGTATTGGTCGTAGCATATCGGAAAGTACTACAATTGAGGAACTTCATACTGCAATTGATGTATTACCCATATTATCAACTCCATCACCAGTTGATCATGATACAAATTCCGTGTGTTCAGATATAAACACCATCCATCATATTACTGATACTAATTCTGGTCCGCCACTTTTTGAAAGAACCGTACTTCAACATCATAATATTGAATTAAAAGTACCAGAGTCCAAACAGAGTCTAAGTGCTACAACAGAGATTGAAGAAAGCGAACCGTCGGCTGAAGTATTGGTTGATTGTGTCAATTCGAAATTGTCACAGTATGATATTCTGGATGGTTTGAAACAACGCAAAAATAGTTCTCAATCGGAAGAGAAGGTGAATCCAGTTAGCCAAGCATTGAAGAAGAATCAAACTTTTAAAAAATTCAAATTAAATAACCTTGATCAGAAGTTGGGGAACCTCGATGGAGTTGTTCCACTTATCATTAACAGTCCGGTTGCCAATGAGATCAAAATGCCAACCACTAATTTATGGGTGTTACAAGATTATGAAAATTTGTTTGGGTCAAAGAATTTCCAACGAGAAATTGATTTAGCCAAATCATTAAGATTCATTGGGGAGAAAGATATGGGCAATCATGATGACGATGGTGTGGAATTGCCTGATTTGAGTGATGAAAAGGTGATTTATATTTCCACCAGAATCATTAATCCGACAAAAATATTATCAGTTTATTTGAATACTTTCCCACGTAAAAGAGATCTTTATATTGATTTGGTGATGAACAACAATGGATGCAACATTTTATTACAATTGATGAAATATATTCGTGAAAATGAACGGAAAGTTTACAACTTGATTGATGCGGTGTTTGTGAGAATCCTGGCGTCATATGTCCATCAAATTAAAGTTTTCCTTGGAATGTTCACTGATATGAAGAAATTCTACAATAAAATCAAAACTTTAGGGTTATTTATAGGGGTTCACCAATACGAAAACGGGTACGTGTTGGGTGCTCCACAAGAAGATATAATCAAGTTCCCACCCAAATTGGAAAAATTGTATTTAGCAAATGGGTTGAAATTGACTGATTTTTCCACCTTACCACTATCGGTTAAAAATATCGGCTTGCATAATTCGCAAATGGTAACATTCAGCAAGTTTAATTTGAGTAAACAATTGAATAGTCTTCATATTAGTGGGGAAAAATTACAATTAAATGGTGGTAAGTTGGATAGTTTCCCGATTGGGTTTTTAGCTTTAAAAGAAATCAAGTTTGATGCTTCGATTGTGGTGAATTTTAATTTTGAAAAATTTGTCAACTTGACTTCCTTGGGGTTACTGAATTTGCAAGTCATACAAACAAGACAGTTGGAATTCCCCATACTGTTGAAGAAATTAGAATTTATCGATTGTTCTATTTCGTCTCATATTTCTCCTTTCCCCGATTCTTTACGAGTGTTGTCGATTTTTAGAAGTAGATGGAGTATCAAGCGAAATGCCAATTTGTCACGTTTACAATATTTGAAAATGGTGGATGTTCAAGTTAAAGATTTGACGGATAAAGTAAATGCATGCTTTGGGTTACTTAAATTGGAAATCACTAACAGCAGTTTTAATAATATTGAAAAATTGAAATTACCAACGAAATTAAGTTTTCTCAAACTAATCGATGTTAATATTAATGGTTTTCGATTTAATGGATTCCCATCTACATTAGAACTGGTTGAGTTGGAAAATAATGGGATTTCCAGTATCGTTGCCAAAAATAAATTGAAAACTTTACGTGTTGCCAAAAACAAGTTGAAAGCTGAAATTGATCTTAGTGCTTATCCAATCCAAATCGTG
>JAKTXQ010000196.1:0-11242 GCA_030582995.1 Candida maltosa
ATGAAAGCCGCTCCACGTCATTTAGTCAACATTTCCCAATTATCCAACGATGAGTTCTCTTCCTTAATAAACAAAGCCCACCACTACAAGCAACTCGTGAAATCAGGTAACACCGCCTCCGCCGTTGAAAACCATCAAAAACTCTTGGGTAAATTAGTTGCCATGTTATTCACCAAAAGATCCACTCGTACCAGAATCAGTACCGAAGGTGCAGCTGCTTATTTCGGTGCTCAACCTATGTTTTTAGGTAAAGATGATATCCAACTCGGAGTCAATGAATCGATGTACGATACCACCAAAGTCATCAGTTCAATGACCTCATGTATTTTCGCTCGTGTCAATAAACACCAAGACATTTTGGAATTGTGCCAACATAGCTCCGTGCCAATCATTAACTCCTTATGTGATAAGTACCATCCATTACAAGCCATTGCTGATTTGTTGACGATTAAGGAAACTTTCGGTGAAACTAAAGGTTTGAAGTTGACATGGATCGGGGATGCTAATAATGTGATTAATGATTTATCGATAGCTTGTTTGAAGTTAGGGATTAATGTATCGATTTCCATTCCAAAAGATATCGAATTCGATAAAGACGTAAGTCAAGTTGCTGAAAAGTTGGCCAAAGAACAGAATTTAACTTTTGAAATCGTCAATGATCCAATCGTCGCTTTGAATAATGCTAATATCGTGGTTACTGATACTTGGATCTCCATGGGTGAAGAAGATCAAAAAATCGCTAAATTGAAACAATTCGCCGGATACCAAATCACTCAAGATATGTGTGCCAAAGGTAATGTTGCATCGAATTGGAAATTCATGCACTGTTTACCAAGACATTCTGAAGAAGTTGCTGATGATGTTTTCTATAGTGATAACTCGGTTGTTTTTGAAGAAGCTGAAAATAGATTATATGCCGCTATGGCTGCCATTGATGGTTTCGTCATCAACAAAGGTGATTTATTGAAATAGATATACCAGTATGTTTTTGTTTTCCTGTATAGATAGAGAAATTAAATAAAATAAATTGTTAAATCGCTTGTTTTTTTCTTCTTTTCGGTACTTACAAATCGGGCGAAATCGCGCTTAGCGGGTTCTGATTTCCTGAATTGATTTTTATTGACTCCGCAGTTTTTTCATAAAAAAAACCACCACAATTTCCCAAAAAAAAAAGACCACTATAAAAACCCTCTATATTCCTCTTCAATTGAATTGTTCTTTTTGTTTTTATTTCTTTTCTTTCATACAACACATACCCACACAACCAATCATGTCAACTACAGTTATAGTCTCCGGAGCAACTGGTTTCATTGCCCAACATGTCGTTAAATCCTTACTTGCCAAAAACTACCAAGTCATCGGTACAGTTCGTTCCACCACCAAAGGTGACCATTTATTAAAGCTCTTCAACAACCCATCCAACTTATCCTACGAAATTGTCGAAGATGTCGGTACCAAAGGTGCTTTCGATAACGTATTGAAACACCACCCGGAAGCCAAGATCTTCTTACACTTGGCCTCGCCATTCCATTTCAAAGCCACCAACATTGAAAAAGAATTATTGGAACCGGCCGTCAATGGAACCAAGAACGTCTTGCAAGCTATCAAAGACTACGGATCTGGTATCCAGAAAGTCGTCATCACTTCTTCGTACGCCGCTATCGGTACCGCCTCGAGAGAAGCCGATAAGAGTGTCGTTGTTACTGAAGATGATTGGAATGCAATCACTTGGAATGAAGCTTTGGAAAACCCAATTTCGGGATACCGTGGTTCCAAGACTTTTGCTGAGAAAGCCGCATGGGAATTCGTTAAACAGAATAGTGCTGATGTTAAGTTCACTATCAGTACTGTGAATCCTACATTTGTGTTTGGTCCACAAGCTTTTGAAGTTGGTCAAGAGTTGAATACTTCTAGTGAAGTGATTAATTCGATTTTGAAAGGTTCGGTCCCACCTACTAAAGGTGGTTGGATTGATGTTCGTGATGTTGCTAAGGCTCATATTATTGCGTTTGAAAAGGAGGAAGCTGTGGGCAAGAGATTGTTGCTTAATGCTGGTAGATTCAATGCTGGGTTGTTGGTTAAGATTATTAAGGAAAAGTTCCCACAAATTGAACTTCCGGATGTTAAAGAAGAAGTGATTAGTTTGGCAACTATTGATGATTCTAAAACTAGAAAGATTTTGGGCTTTGATTATTATTCTCTTGAACAATCTGTTTATGATTCAGTTAAACAAATCATTGATGCTAGAAAGTAGTCTATAGAGTGTGTTGAGTTATTTTTTTGTAATAGATAACATGTTTATGTATAACTCAGACTTATATAAATCTGCAATTCATTTCGATTTTGAATTGTTTTAGTTGGTATCTCTTCTTCATGTATGACATGAATTGCTCGTCATAGTTTCTGTCTGAATTAGGTTTAAGAAGTGCAAAAGAAATTTTGCGAAGAAATTATTGCAAAAAAAATTAAGAGATAAGAAAATACCCAACGAAGCAAGTGTATTTCCGTTTTCATCCACCTATCCCCTTAATAAAATAAATAGATGGTGCGTCAAATAATTTCACACCACAGATAAGATGTATACTAATTTCTTAGTCAAATATCAGTTTCATCTCACCATGGCTTCGTAATCGTTTCCACAGAAACAAATATCACCAGCCAATTACGTAATCTCTACATCTACAAAAAAAAAAAAATAAACTTTAGTCCTCGTTTTTGTGAGTAAATTTAAAAATTTCTATTAATATCAACTAAGGCGGTTCTTATCAAACATCATACCACGTGCATGAATAGGTATCGTTATTGTATGACCATCAAGGGTAGGGAGAGTGGGAAAAAATCTGTATAATGGATCTGTAATTATGGTCAAGTAATTCATTGTTTAAGTAAAAAAAAAAAATATCGACTAGATGCCAAGAGAGATAAACAACGTTGGTTAATCTGAATAAAACGACCATTGCTTATGTAATGTCTATAAATTACATACACAAAAGCAACATGGAAAAACTTTTTAAAATTTAGTGATGATAATTGGATTCTCAATTTATAGCTGGATAACTTGTGAAAGAATACACATACACGATAGCAACTTTTACAACTAAACAATTCTAATTTTGAAACAAAAGGATAGTTTTACCGCCACCCTTTAAAAAAACAAACCAGGGAAAGAAAGAAAAAGAAAAGTGTGTATTGCTGTTAGCCTTGTTTTGAAAAAGTGTACAAAAATTGATTTTTGTGAAATTTTACACGAAAGGAGAAGAATCGAAATTATCCGGAAACGAATTAATTAATTTTTTTTTTTTGAATCTGATTACGTAGATTTACACAACATATTAAGAAAGAGAACATATTTTTAGTAGTACGATATATATTTAACCATCATCTCTTCGTCTTTTTTCTTCTTTTTTTTTGGTTTTTACGTACATGTATTTTTAAATCTTTTCTTTCTTCAGGACTTTTTTCGCAATGAATAAATCATATATTCCTTTGTTCACTACTCGTCTGATTAAACGAGTCTACGTACTCCTAATCCCTGTACTACTCCTACTACTCTTAGTACTACATTATGTTTTTGATGGCTTCAACAAAATTTATCAATATCACTACAATAATAATAGTGCATTAACCTTCAACAGCAAACATGCAGGGGATTACACAACCGTTTCATCTTATTTCCCAACTATCGCAATTTATCCGAAAAACTTTGACAACAAAATCCCATTAATTAAACAACCCAAGAACACACAAATTGTTCAATACACTGGATCCCGCAAATCCATCTTATCAAATTATATCCGTGAACAAGAATACAACAACCATACATTCGATATCTATTCATCACAAGAAACTTTCCAAGAATGTGACAAAATCGAATATAAACGTGACGTAGCAATCACGAATCATACCCAATTACCAGACGATCTTTTAAAACTTACTAATGTCTTGATGGACCAGTTGGATAACGATCCTGCATTCATGGATCTTTCACTTTTTTTTGAAGGAAATTTACCGAAGATTATCATGAAGGGAGAATTAAGAAAACATTTTTATAAATTTGCCGGGACTTCAGTTTGGTTAGAGCAACATGGAGTTCATTTAATGTTGAGTCGTGTTTTATTCAGCCAGAAGGGGAACAAAAACGATCCACAACTTTCATTGCTTTATGCGGAACTTTTTGATGAAAATTGGCAACCGTTAAATGACATTGAATTGGTGTTGCCAATAGTCAACCATAAAAATGAACGTGTTTATGATTCAGTTAAATTTCCTAAATTTGTCCCAATTCCATTCTATCACAATGCAGACGTTGTTAAAGGTAGATGGTACGGTCCAGAAGATACAAGATTCTTATTAACCAAGAATCAATTCGGTGATGATGAGCCAGTGGTTATTTTCAACTCCTACCATCGTCAGATCAAATATATTAACGATAATGATGATTCCGCAGTCAGAACAAAATTCGGGTTCTATCGTTCGATGTTTGTTGGTTGGCTATTTCAATACCAATTGGGTAAACTTAACACTGACGGTTTCCAAGATTCCAAATTTGATAATGTAACATTCAACAAAGTGAAAGAGTTACGAATTGAAGGAAAGGAAAGAACATCGATTGAGAAAAATTGGACTCCATTTGTTGACCCAGAAGAAAGAATCATTGGTGATGATTATGTCTACATCGTGTACCAATGGAACGACCTTAAAATTTTGAAATGTGAATTAACTAACTTTAAAGATGCTTCCCAGTCCACATGTCAAATGTACTATAAAGACATTGAAACTAATCAAGTTGTTGGTCCTGTGCGTGGTGGTACCGAATTGATCCCATTTGAAGAAAATAAATGGATTGGATTTCTTCGTGCCCATATTAAAGATTGTGGATGTGGTGGATCAGTCTACAGACCCAATTTCTTACTTTTGGAAAGAATCGACACCAAATTCAAACTTACGTATCTTTCCGGGTCAATCACGTTCAATATCCCCGTTTATGGATGGAGAGATTTTGAAACGGTGTGTGCTGGTCGTGAAGCCAATGCTTTGATTCCAAATGGTATTGCCATGTATGATAAGGATGAAGATTATTTGTCATTGACATTAAGTGTTGCTGATCAAGATAATGTATTACTTCATATGCGTGGTATCAAGAGTATGCTTGAACTGTTGGATTTCAAATGGGATGGAAGAAGAATTGCTAATAAACAAATTCAATGTGTTGTTGATCATGCTTATGAAACGTGTAAGGAATATGCTGCGTATCATTTTAAAATAGGTGATTCGGAAGCTGCTAAAAAGAAAGCAGAGGAAGATGCAAGAAGAGCCAAACAAAAGGAAAAGGAAGAAAAGGAAAAGGCTGAAAAAGAAAAGGCTGAAAAAGAAAAAGCTGAAAAAGAAAAAGCTGAGAAGGAAAAGGCTGAAAAGGAGAAGACCGAAAAGGAAGGTAAAGAAGACAACAAACAATAGACATTCATTTAGATATATTTAAATATTCTTTATCAAATTATAGATTTTAAACTGTATTTTTTTTTTCGTATTGTAACTTTTACATTAAGAACTGCCTACGATTTTTGTATTCATTTATTAATATTTACACAATAATCCAAAAATAATACAACAAATTTAAAATTTATATACATGGCTTTTTTCAAAACCCAAATCTTTCAAAGCACCAGATAACCATCCTTGACCAAATTGAAACAACTTATCACCACAAATAGCTTTATAGAGAGCAGGTGGACCACAGACGAAAACTTTAAAATCAGAACCTGGTTTTTCTAAAGCTTTTCCTAAGAAATCTTTAGTAATGTAACCAACTTGGTGGTCCCATTTGTTAACACCATCAGTTTTATCAACAAAATAATGTACTTTAACTTGATCTTTATGTTTAGCAGCGATTTCATCAATTTCTTTTTTTAATAAAATATCTTGTGGAGAAACATTACCGTAAATTAAATTGATTTTAGTTTTATCTTCTGGGTTGGAAGTGATTTGATGTAATAATTGATATAATGGGGTAATTCCAGTACCACCACCAATTAAAGCAATAGATTTGAATTGGTTTGGTTCCCATTTCCACTTAACCATTGGTCCTCTAAATGTCATACTATCACCTTCTTTCAAGTCGAAAATGTGAGTGGACATTTTACCACCTTCGTATTTCTTAATGACAAAATCAATTTCACCGGTTTGGTTAACGTCAGAAACTGGGGTGTATGGTCTGATGACAGTTTTCCCCTCCGATGTGACACATTTAGCCAACAAACAAGAAGTAACAGTTAATCCAGAAACATGATCATCGTTGGTCAACTTGAAAGTTAAACGTTTGGCATTATGAGTCAAGTTTACCGATTTAACCAATTTCAAATCCACCCAACCTGTCATCAATCCAGTAAATGTTTTACCTGTATCATTGGAAATGTGATTAGTGGAAGCGGAGTATTTCAAAGCCAAACCAATAGATAAAGCGGTGATTCCAGCTAATGGAATCAAAAATTTAGGAGTAGCAAATCTTGATAGTTGTTGAGATAACATGATGTGGTTGTTATTATAACAAAAAAACTTGAAAAGTAACGGGTATTTGCCTGGTTTATATATTAATTGAAAGTAAATTAAAAAATATTACGATTTTTTTTTGCGGCAACTAAAAATACGGCGATTACACCAAAAAAATGCAGCGAAAAGTGCGGACGAAAAGTATAAAAAACAAGTGCGGACGTCCGAAATAAGGAAAATAAAAATTACGTCCGCTCACGGAAATACCATTTAGTCTTCAATAGATAGAGCTGTACATCAGTCCTTGAACGAAAAGGAAATACTAGATATGGAGACAGTTGTATATATCATCATGCATAGAAGCAAAGAAAAACAGTCAATCTCTATAAACTCTAAACTCCGTTTCATATAAAACAAGTTGCTTCCTGCATATAGTTTTAAAAACGTCTTGTATTATTTCTACAATGTTTACAGTAGGGGTCGATAAGTTTGTTGTAAAATCTAATAAAGATAACAATGAAAACCCTCAAAACAGCGATCAATCGATCGTGGAAAAAAAAAAATCTTTTGAGAATAAACATTTTGCATTTCCACTTTTCATTTGAGTTTCACATTGGAATCCGCGCAGAGTTGCAAACCTCCCACCAACCAACCACCCATCATTTCAACTTCATGAAATTGGGTGAGTTCAAACAAAAATAACAGACTTATTACTTCTCCCAGTATATTACAAGATAGGTAGATGGTAACAAATCTTGTTTAATTGGAAAACATGTATCATTAAAACTCATGGTGAACATATTATTTTTTTCGAAGAAAAATGTAAATTTGTAGTAGACAAGAATTTTTTGGTAGATCTTCAACGCTTGGAATTCACATTTCCCAAACAATAATAACAACAACATCACTGAAAACCACGAATATATAAACAAATGGGTTTTCTTTGTTTATGGGGAGAAAAAACAAACTTTATGTAATTTGACTGTTCATAACTACAACAACCCAAACATTTCCATCATGAAGAGTGCTTTATTGTTAGCTTTATTACCAGTTGCTTTTGCAGTCAAGAGAGAACAAACAAGTTGTAATGCTGCTTGTACCCAAGTTTTAGAAAAACAACAACAAGCTTGTCCAACGGGTTCCGACTCCAGCTGTCTTTGTGGATTATCTGATGAAGATTATTGGCAACCACTTGCCAACTGTGACTGTATCAACCCAGACAATAAGTTTTCTGCTTCCGATATCAAAGGTCAAATTTGTGGAGTTGAAGTTGCCAGTTCATCTGAAGAAAAAACTACATCTACTACTGCATCTTCTTCTTCTAGTAGTAGTTCCACTTCAACTAAATCATCTACTACTGAAGAATCTAGTACAGATGAACCGGTTGCCAAAGTTGCTCAAACTGAAACTGTTGCCGGAGAAGCTGAAACAGCAACTGTTACTGCTGCTGGTGAAGCTGCCACTGAAACTGTTACAGAAGCTACTACTCCTGAAATTGTTGCTCTTACATCTGCTGCTCCACTTATTCAAGCTCAACCAACTTTATTTAATGGATCTGATGTGAACCAAGTTAGTGTTCAGGCTTTTGACAATGGTGCACCAAGAGTTGGAATTGCCATTGGTTCTCTCTTTGCTTTAGCTTTGAATTTTATTTAGTTAGATTGGTTATACCTTGAAGGAAATTTTTTTTTATATTGTAATAGAATAATTGTACTTTTTCATCATACTAGTTAGGCACGTTTCGGCTGACACTCTCTAGAAAATGAACCGGATTCCCGCCTTTTGACCTACATGAAACCGCTAATCTTTAAATGGTTAATCAATTTGAAAGGGGAATTAACAATCAAAAAAAAAGAAAAGAAAAGAGAAGCAAATTTTACTCTAATTGATACTGTAATTACAAATTACTATTAATAGCACATCGCCTCATTAACGGGTGTTGCTGCAAAAATCAACAATAAAAAAAAATAGCTTAAGTTTCAAAATGTTATTTCAAAATGTTATTTCAAATTTTCAGTATAGCAAAAAACTCGCAAACCCACACGTTCAATAATTGCAAAATTCACATATATAAGTACCTATCTTTCCCGCCAAATAAAAGACAAAAAGGTTTTGAACTATTTAAAAAAATCAAGAAAAGACTCTAGATCAAAATGAAAGTCGCAACTTTATTAGCTATTTTACCTGCTGTTTTAGCTGCTGAAGGTGCTTCGGGTACTGTCGCTGCTGAAAGTGTCAGCCCAAGCACTAGTTGTAACATGCATTGTGGTATGGTTGTTCAAGCTCAAAACAAGTTTTGTCCAAATGATACTACTGGTGAATGTCTTTGTTCATTATCAGATGATGATTTCTGGCTGCATTATGCTGAATGTGATTTTACCAATCCAACTTCATTAGATGCTGATACTATTAAATCACAAGTTTGTTCATCACTTCAAGCTAGTTCTGGTGTTGCCGACTCTGCCGCTGCATCTGCTCCAGCTGAAAGTACACCAGTTGAATCCGCTCCAACTTCTGCACCAGTTGAATCTGTTACAGCTGAATCCTCACCTGTTGAATCTGCTGCTACATCAGCCTACTCCGCTGTTCCTTCTGGTTCTACTTCCGGTGACAACTGTAACATGCACTGTAAAGAAGTTGATGCCATTGCTCCTCAATTATGTCCAGATGGTAGTCTCACTTGTCTTTGTCAATTGTCTGACTCACAATACTGGGAACACGTTCACGATTGTGACTGTATCAATGATCAAAACTTATCCATTGAAGAAATCAAAGCTAAAGTTTGTAACGGTACTGCTTCTGTTGCTTCAAGTGCTGTTGCTGTTTCCGGTGCTGCATCATCTACTGATGCTATTATTGCTCAACAATCTTCTCCAGTTGCTGCTTACCCAGGTTCCAACGACACTGGTTCTATGCCAATGGTTGCAATTCAAAATGAAAACATGGGATCCAAAGCCACCGTCGCTTCATTTGCCGCATTAGCTGGTTTATTATTCAGTATTTTATAGAAAAGTACGACAAGCAATAAGATAACAATACAAAAAGATTCTAGATGTTTGTTTTCACGTAGTTTACTGTATAACATGTATTTAATTGATATAAATATTTTCTAGTTTGTCCCACAACAGAACCCACCCATATTTATTCAGGCTTCAACACGCTAAGTGTAACAAGCAGTCAATCATCACATTAACGTTCTTTCAGTATTGAATTTACTAGATACACCGTTTCACGGATATCTACTCGTAAGGCTTAATAGTCACGTGATTGATTATTTGTGCACTTTTACACGTACTTTCATCACTACAAAAATGTGAATCATGAATGGAAAAAGTATGTTATTTGTGTATGACAAATTGATATAACTTTAATGGGATTCGTTCCCATTCACCCAATGAGTTATTGAGCTATAAAGTAATCATCACTATAATATTACGTATCTGGCAAGTCTTGATATACAGAAACTGCTTCGTTCACAACACTGTTGTAGTCATCTACCCCTATTCTACATAGCTAGCCAAGAAAAAAAAATCCAAATGTTACAGCCCTACAAAAATTAACTTAGAGCCATCATTAAACTTTAACAATGGGAATTTCATTAAGACCACATTGTCAATTTCTATTTTTATCTGAATGATTAAATACGAACTTTAGGAAATAAATTTTTCTAGACTACATATATAATGGCAAACTAAATCTTTTCACTCTTTTTTTTTTAGTCTGTATCACTATCATAATCATCATGAACTATAAAGTAGTCATTAGTATAATATTACGTATCTGGCAAGTCTTGATATGTATCGGGTGTATAATCAATTCAGCGATCCATCTTTACGGCAACGAAACAGAACTAGCCGTCTCTGCCATAGTCTTGACATATTTATTATACGTTTTGATAATTATACCGATATCATATTATAAAACAATCGGAGTCGTTATTCTCCTTGGTGAGATATTCCTGATGCTTTTATTCTTGTCCGCAGCTATCTATGCCACGACATATTGGTGTTTTTGCGAACCATATCCGAGATCCGCATACTACATTGGACTGTTTTATTTTGACAGTTGCACATTCCCATTCATTAATTTCCTTTTGATGTATATTGGTTTGGCGTTGTCTATTGTATCGATACTGTTGTTTTGTGTTTGGACGTTTAATGAGTTGAAACGTGAAAAGCAACAATTTAAAGTTATCAAGGTTCATTATGGTGGCATGGTTTTATATAATTGGGGGTTTGATAATTATAAAGTTAATGATGATTTGAATGAGAGATTTAGTTCTTCGTTAGATGTTTAGAGAAGGTAATTTTTAATTCTTAATGTTTAGATACGGTAGTTTTTAATTATTAATGTTTGTTTTTTTTTTTTGTATTTTTCAAATTCACGTTTGATCGTTCATTATCAACCTCATTATCAATCATGGCTAGAATAAAGAAAAGATGAGCATCCGGTAATGCTAAGAATTTCATTACCAGAACCCAGGCAATCAAGAAATTGCAAATCTTGATCTTAATGATAACAAATTGCAAGAAATTTTGGGAAACAATTACCTGGTTCTATAAATTATTTAAATTTAAGTTCCAACTTAATTGTTGATTTGGACCATAGTTTAAAAACACTAACAAATCTTGAAGAAGTGGATCTTAGAAAAAATTGATTAGATAAGGTACTTACTGCAATTATTGCTATTAATAACACATAACCTTATTGACGGTGTTGCTGCAAAAATAGACCAAAAAAAAAAAAAAAAAAAAAG
>JAKTXQ010000197.1:0-19607 GCA_030582995.1 Candida maltosa
CGGATAAAGAAATAACAAGGCGCAATTTTTTTTAGATTTTTAAAGTTCAAAGTTCAAAGTTATACTTGTTTGTGATCTTTTTAATTAAAACTATCAAAACTTCATTTAGTTTCCAATTTAGTGTCTTATTGAAGTTTTTTTTTTGAACGAAAAGAAGAAAAGGAAAAAGAAGATTATAAAAACTTATAAAATTATCTCCTTGCTCCCAGAAAAATAATAATATTAATATTTATTAGTCTAAACCAACATTTGGAAGCAAAAAACAAAAGACAAAGCTATAAGTTTAAGAAGTTCTACTTATCAAAAACACATATTCCTATTGTTCAAATAAACACACATCTCGAAAAGAACTTTTCTATTTGCTTTGTTAAAGTTCGGTATATTTTTGTCACTGATTACACTACCATAATTTGTTTTATTTTTTTGAAGTGGGACCCTTAACACAAACCTGAATAAATTTTTTTGCAGTTGAATTTGTGGCACTTTGGTAAATTATACACGACCACACACTTTCACACACTTTCACACTTACAAAATAAAATAGAAAAATTAATTTTTAATTCAAAAAAAAAATCAACCAACCAGACTTTTCTATTCCCTTTATTATAATTGACTTGATTAGAGGTCTATTCTACAAATCCTTTACCCATTGTTCATTATCCTTTTGATATTTATATTTTTTTTGAAAAGGTTTTGAATTTAACTAGTTCATTTTGGTTTTACATATAAATTTTTTTTTGTGGTATTCATTCGCTTATCCAAACTTTCCATTAAAAGTTATTTAATTCCCACTCCACAATTATTTATACCAATAAGTTTTAGTTCCAATCCCTTCTTCTTCAATTTTTGGATATTAATATTAGTTGATTTTTTTAGTCATTCGTTTAATTATTTTTGTTTGGTTTTTTTTGGACAAATTTTTCAAACATTTTCCACTTTTTTTTCAGAAACTTCAAATCTAAATATTTTACATATTTATTTTTATCACATTCCTTCATCTGATTCAAAAGAATTATTGATTTTGATCTTTCAAAACCCCAAACTACATTCATTTAATACTTCCCATCTTTAATTTAATTTAGTTTTTTTAAAAAAAAAAATTTCGGTTTTTTTTGTCCCAAAATTTTTTTTGTTTTTTTGTTTTCCCAAATTCACTTTCTTTTTTTTTGTCACTTTTGTTTTTCCTTCTTCATTATTTTAGTTATATTTTGGTTATTAGTTATAAATGATTACACATATGGTCACACCCGATTCAACTTCTTCAGCACCAAATTCACCCTATGGAGAAGATACCATCAAACTAAATTCTTCGGTAATTAGTTCATCTTCACCAGTAAGATCTTCAGCTAATTTCCTACAATTACAACAACAACAATTGCAACAATTTCAACAATTCCAACTATTACAACAACAACATCAACAAGCTCAATATTCTCCTCAAAACAATAATAACCAACTGCAATTTCACAGTAATTATACTCAAACTCCTATAGATCAGTTATTTCAATTTGATAATAATCCAAATGATTCATTTAATCCAATTCGTCCTCCATTAATTAATGCTGACAGATCACCGTATCAGAATTTACCACCAACCAATCAACAACAACAACAACAACAACAATCTTTAATTCCACCTGGTCCACAACCACCACCACCACAACAACAACCTCCACAATTATCATCATTAGTAATTGATGATCAACAACAAAATTCTCAAGTGACTGCAAATTTTTATCCAGATTATATGAATGAATTAACTCCAAATAGTCAACAACAACAGCAACAACAACCACCACCACCTCCACCACTTTCTGCTATTTCTTTAACCAATTCTCATTCTCAACCACCAAATCATCCTTATTCGGTGTTTGTCAACCCACAAGCAGCTACTTCATTACCTAATTTGGATACCCATAATCATTCATCTTTGCAACAACCTTCAGATTATTACAAATTATCCAACGACACCAGTAATCCAAACCTTTTGTATAATTTACAAAATCATTCTGCAGATTTTGCAATCAATGAATACAGCAATGCTTCATTTGAATCGATCCCGGAATTTACCCAATCAAGCATTATGGTTAATCAAAATATCCCATTAACTCAACTTCAATTACAACTTCAACAACAACAATTGCAATTACAATTCCATGATTCTATCCCTCCATTACCTCCAACTACATCTCATCATCATCTTTCTCACCCACAACCAACTTTGCAACAACAAAACCCAAATTTTACAAATTATCCAAACACGCCAATGGGTGAATTCTCCACTAGTACCAGTAACAATACCATCTTGGATGAAGCTCCACCAATGTTGAGAAATACTAAAATCAGATCACCCATGATGACCAGTACCCCACAACATAATCTAACCACCACTAATCTCGGGTTATCTTCATCACTTCGTAACCACAAAATCACCAAAAAATCATCATTATCAAGACTCAACACATCATCAAGGAAAAACCTTCAAGCAAGTTTACTTCATCATACATTATCCACCCCAACCGAACTAGATACCCAAGAATCAACCAATTCCCCAATGGAAATCATTTCCCCAGTGTTACGAAACAAGTCAAGTTTTGCAAATATAAAATTAGAAGTCACCGATGATATCGATGATCTTGACGAAACCCAACTTTCCGATTTCTACCAACCACCACCATCACAATCAAACCATCACGGGTATCTCCCACCGCCGCCAACAAGCGCCTCCGCATCACAAGCCACAAGATCATATTCCACCACTTCATCCACATCTTCTCATGGATCTCACCACGGATTACCAGTGATGAATGTATTCCGCCATAACAACAACAACAGTGCCATTTCCGACTCCATCTCCTCACCAACCCACATCATCGATCATGATAACCAACTACCAGAACGGAAAAAACCAGTATCATCGCTCAAAATGAGGAAAGTATCTAACAAATCAACAGATTCCGAAATCGATCCATTGAGCGACACACCAAACAACAACAACAATACCACTGAAGTTCCTGTGAAGAAGAAACACACTAGGAGAAGATTATTACCGCGTTCCAAAAAAGGGTGTTGGATATGTCGAATCAAACATTTGAAATGTGATGAGGTCATGCCGTGTTGTGGCGGGTGTCTGAAATTTGGACTCCTGTGTGATTACAGCCTGGAAAAACCACTTTATGTCACGGATAAGTTCTTACGGTCGCAGAAGTTGAATGAGGTGAGTTTGATCAGGAAGAGAAATCAGGCAAAGTTGAAAAGCACGACTCCGGCTGCCAATAGTGGCACGTCTGGGAATGGTCCTGGTCCTGGTAGGAAGAAATCCAAGAAGGATTTGTTAAGATGAAGAAATACTTTGCATGTGTTTTTTTTATATTTATAATACGTACCCCTTTTTTTTCAGTTCCGTTAGTTTACACTTTTATATATGTTTCCATTATTTTGTTCAATATATATTATTATTATTATTAGTTGTGAAGTCTATGTACGTCGTTTAATTATTCCCATTCACTGACATGTAATTTCTTATTAACGATTAATTCTCGCTCATCAATAACCTCAGCATCCAATCCGGTTCGATGTTCAAGCAACAACACATCACTAGGCTTATACTCCACCATCGACACAAAGTTCCCCGTGAATCCAATCCATGGACCATCTAATGGATCAATCAATCCTGGGTAAGTGTAATCTGTAAACTGTTCTCTTTCTTCATCCAACGTCGATTTCCTTCTCGTGATTGTCCTCTCTGATGCATCATTAACAGCATCATTTCTTGGTTGCTCTTCTTCGTTTTGTAACAAATACGAACTTTCATCAGCAATAGACAACCCTTCTTCATCAGCTTCCAAGATCGCGGACGTGTCTGAAGAGTTAGTGGTGGTTGTATCATCCGTCTCCGCCTCATCGAAAACCTTATCGAAATCATATGGATTCAAAATGGTCCTTAAAGCAATGAACGTGTTTAACGGGACGTAATATTTCTCGAAATTCCACCAGAGGAAAAACGTGATCATGATCAATGGTGTGCAGAGCAATGATAACAAAATGGCGCTTTCTAAAGCTAAGCTCCCACACATGAATAATTGGAAAATGATTAATCCAAGCATGATTCTTCGGAATATCATCGGCCAGACTTTCCCTGTTGAATGCGGTGGATGCACGAAATTATAGACTAGTTGGTATTTGTAGACGAATAATCCCAAGATGAAGTAGATCAAACCGCAGGTGACGATTTTGGTGGATACGACGGAGTAGATGAGGATGATGATGAAGATCATGATGTGTTGTGGGAGGTTGATGCCGAAATTGAATATTTGTGGGGTGAAGTAATAACAACGGTAATCACGAGGAGTTTTCAAGATTAAGTTCCGTAAATAGAATAGTTTCCCAACAATGTTAAGGAGGAAGAAATCACTGATTTGTAGTAATTTGACGGGGAACATGGTTAATCCTTGTAACAAAATCAAATCAACGTAGAATAACGCCATTCGACGTAATGAGGTGGCTAATTGGACCGGGATCTTTGTTGTGTCACTGATGTAGGGAATATAATCCCAAAAAGTCCCGGCAGCAATATAAATTAAAAACAAGTTAAAGAAGATGAAGAAAAAATTCTTCAGTAATGTGGATAATTCAACATCACTATTTGATGAATATCCTTGTTTTTGAGATAAATATAAATAAAAGTATGGGAACAGGACATTTAACATGGTGAACAACAATGGTGGTAAAATACCGGTGACAAACGTGGTCAACCATTTGGATTGACCAATGAATTCACCTAATTCTGGCCAGAATTTACTAATGGTTTTCAAATCAAGTAAGGAAGTTAATGGCACCACTAAAAAAATGATGAAGGCATAACTTAAAACAATGATAAATGTGATGAAATATGATTTAATCATCCGTTCACCATAAGTTAATTTCAAATTTTCCCAAATTATATCTTTTGGAGCAGGGGCTAAACTGGCCATTAATTTATAAACTCTTGGATCCAAAATTGTTTGAGCGGCCATTTGTGCTGATGCTACGGAATCCATGGTGATAAATGCTGATGGAACTTGGGTGAAACGTTGCTTTTGTTTGATATCAGCTTCAGTGATATCATTTTCTGTAATGACGGAAAGATTTGGATCATATTTCCCTTGAATAATTTTAATTTCATCATCAATTTCAATCAATTCTGTTAAATATTTTTTCGATAATTCATCCAATTGAGGTTTATTTTTTAATGGTTCTGACCAATTTGGATTGACGGATGGGATTTCACGACGGTTATAAATATCAATATCCATTTTATAATGTGACGTATAGATGTATTCTAAATTTGAAATCAATTCTTTTCTTTTCTCTAACAATTTCTCTAAACTCGTCCAATTATAAATCAACTTCACTTCCATGACTTTCCCAATTCCTAAATCTTCAATAAACTTCTTTAATCTACTTGCCTTGAATAGTTTTTGAGGAATCCCATCTAATCTAATAGTTCTATCGGTAATGGAATTTTGTGATGCAAGATATTTCTGTCTTGTTCGTAATACCACATTTGTAAAATGGAAAACATAATAAAAAACCACAAATGAAAAAATATAAGTGAAGATAGGATATACCCAATAAAAAGTGGGGAAATCATGATTTAAATCTGGTGGTGGATTATTTGGTTTGGCAGTTGTAAACATTTTCAACAACATCATATTTTCCTTATCGTAATTCCCTGTATAATAATATCGAATGGGACTTAAGATAAATATTGCCATTATTGATAAAATGAAGAAAATTTTGATACCCATTTTGAAAAAACATAAATAAACAAATGTGTCTAATCCGGAGGACGTTATTATTTCATCATCAGTAAGTTTATAAACAATCTTGATCCATCCAAATAAATTTGAAGGTAAAGGTCGTAAAATATGTGGATTATTAGCTGGTTGTCGTAATATTCTAACGGCATAGATATTTGGCCATTTATACCTTAAAAAACAAAAAAGTAAGAAAAGTAATAACCCTGAAGTTAAAGTAAGAACTAATTGTGCAGTAAACACACGTTGAGGACCTACTGAATGTATGGGGTCGGGTTTTTTATCATCTTCAGATCCAGCAATGTGAATGATTTGCCAACCGAATGAAAATATATCTAGTAGGGACATGATGTGTAAACCCTTGAGTCACTGATAACAAACAAACAAATCAAATATCAAAGATGAGAAATGATAAGAATCAATAATTTTTTCGTCACTCGTACAAAATAAATTATATAAAAAAAAAAAAAATTTCGTTGTGTTTTGTTTTTGATAATTTTTTTTTTTTGATTGTGATTTTTGACGTGTAAAATGGAACAAAGAACGTGACGCGAATTTTCTTTTGGTCTTCTGTAATTTTTGCAATCTAAAATCTTTTTAGTTCATCTTTCCAAATTAATATTATCCAACCATAATTGTTGAATTTAATTCAATTAACACAAGTTTGTACAAAATAACAATAATACAACTAAGGCACCAATGTAATTTCTAAAAATACATGAAATTTATATATAAGTATAAACATATCATAAAATTCCATAAAACTAAACTAAACTAAACAGTTTATACATCTAGAACTCTTCCTCTTCTTCTTTGTAAGCCAAAAACGAGAAATAGCCCCCACTACGACGCCTCGATGTTTGCCTTTTATACTTAGAGAATGAATGAATGTCGAAAAAATTTACATATTCGTCAAAGGGAATTTTGCGCCAATGCATGTATTAATATGTGTCCCCTGTATAAGATTAAAATGTCTATTATTACACATAACTCATCAAACAGTTTACCCAGAAATAATAATAAGAGGAATAAAAAAAAATATCTTTAATGCTTTATGTACATGTTCCTGTTTTTTTGTGTCAGTGTCGGAATTGTGATCAATGACAAATTTTGATAAACCAGACATCAAGGTCACGTGATCGTTTTTTTTTTTGAAATTATTTTTTTATTCTCACGTGATTATTATTTTCATAACCTGAAAATTATTGGTTACATTTTACTGTAATTATTATTGAACATCATGGATGAATGAATAAAAGCTTCAATCCCCCCTTTCGGAGGTTAATTAATTAGAACTATCACCTGATTTTTTTGGTTTTGAACCAATTTGGTAGTTATTTTCTATTACAATTGTCTTAACCCCCTGTTTATTTGAAGTTCTCCACATATGGTTAGTTCAATTAAAGAGGGAGTTTAGAATCATAAGTTTTTTTGGATTTTTGTTTGTTTGTATAGTCCGGGGTTAAATTGTTTCTCGGAGTTTAAACAGCGATGATCGGAACCGCGCGACAGGAAAATTTTTCTTTTCTGTTTGATCGCCAAAAACCGGAACAGGATAAAAAATAAATAATGACGACATTACGACATTACATAGTCATTATATTATTGACAGACGACATAGTTTATTGCTTTCCTTTTTTTTCTCCTGTTTTCTTTAAAAAAAAATAAAAAAAAAAATAAAAAAAAAATTTTTTTTCTTTTTTTTTTTTTTAATATATCAGACTCCACAACATCAACAACAACAAATCTTGTATATATACAAACCTTCATTTCATTTCATTTTCCTTCCTTTGTTATCATTTTATAAAAAACCCAATCATGTTTAAAGTTAACTGGAATTCGTTGGAAACTGAAGCACTAACCAGTTGGACTAAAGATTTATTAACATCAGCTTTGAATTCAGGTAAATCTCCAAGTATTTTAGCCTCTGATATAACTGTTAAAGATTTAAATTTTGGTAAAATAGCTCCTGATTTTGAAATATTGGAAATTGGTGAATTAGATAAAGATAGATTTAGAGGTATTTTCAAAATTAACTATCAAGGAGATTTTAAAATCACTTTGCATACCAATGTTCAAGCTAATCCTTTAAATATCCATTATCAAAATAGTTTAACTGAAACTTCTGAATTTACTACTCCGAATTTCTTATTAAGTAAAGAACCTTTTGGTGTACCTTTGGATATCGCATTAAGTAACATTAACATCAATGGGATTGGAAGTGTCGCGTTAGATAAATCAAGAGGTGCAACTATGGTTTTCAAAAATGATCCTCTTCAAGGTATAAGTGTTAAATCAAGTTTTGGTATCAGTGTTATTGATAACTTGCTTCAAAAAGAAATTGAAAAAGTATTACTAGAAGTGTTTAAAGAAAATATCCCAACGATCTTACATCAAGTGTCGAAGAAATTTTTAAATTTAAACCTTGAAGATAAATTACCAAGTGAATCGCATAACAGCAATAACACAACATTATCAGTGAATCTGAATTTAAAATATGAAAATGAAAATGAATTGGTGTATTCGAGGAAAAATTTATTGCAAATGTTATCTCTATATAATACTAGAGAAACTATGACTATGAAATTACCAAAAGTATTAACCAAAAATATTCTCATAAAAGGTACAAATTATCCATCTATTGAATCAACAACAAACACCAAACCAGCTAATCCAAAGAGAAGAACCATCAAAATTTCCAGAAGATCAGCCACCACCACTACAAAGAAACCTATCAAAGAACAACGTCACTCTGAAGCCGAAACTTCAATCATTGAAGAAAAGAAACCTGAGAAAGTGGAGGAATATGTTAAAGAAAAGGAACATGAAGAAATTAAAGTTACCAAAGTTCCAAGTCCTATACTTGAAAATATAAAATTAACCAATGAATTCCATCAAATCGGATTGGGTCATAATGGTTTGGAAAGAACTTTGAGTTCATCACCTATCCAACATTTGAATAAGAATTCAATCAACAAGATTAATGAAAAGATGACACATTTAAGAGGACACGAACATTTTGCTATTCCACCTCCACCTTATTATACGTAGGGATTGTATATTATTTATTTATTTATTTAGGTTATGATTACGTTTGATTTTTTATGGGATATGAAAAAGAACTGATAACACTGTAGATATAAAAAACCGTATAATAATAATAATAAAATGTATATATAAACTATCCTGACAAGACTCCTTTTTTTTTTCTAATAAGACTTTTCTAAACCAAATTCACTAACTTGTTGTTCAGCATTAGCAACTGAAAATTCAAGATCATCATTAGTGATCATATCCCAAAATTTATAAATCATCATAAAAGTGAAAACATTACAGGCACTTCCGAAAAACAAACCGTCAACATAATGGGAGGCACCACGACAAATTTGATTACTGAAAACATAAGTCAACACTTGACCAGCAACAAAGAAAAACACCCCAAGTAAAATAGCCCCTAAAGACCAAATGTTTCTCAATGCGAACACGGACAACACAATCTGACTGACGACATAAGTAGCTAAAATAATTGCATTCAAAACATAACTCACGGTGAAAAGAGCAGTAGTTTTTCTAAAATCCAAAGCAGTATTCCAACTCTTGAATGTAATGATAGCGACAACAAAGTTGACGACAAACCACAACACACAAACCAATCTCAAACACCACATGGATCTGCTTGTTCCATCTTCCCAAAACTGGAAGTATAAAAACCCGTTATATAACAAACAAGCACATACAGAACTAGCCAATCCGATCTGGACAGCGACAAAGTATGCATAACTCAAAGAACTTGGAGGACTAACACCACAATCAACAATCAAACTACTAACAATCAATCCGATCAACAAGTACAAGAAAAATAACATTTCTTTTCGTCCAATAGCAGTATATTTAGATCTGACGTTAAAAATAATGATTAACAAAATCAACAATCCACCGAAATGAACAAATGCATTCCCAATTTGGAAGATCATGGTATTAGCTAGTTCAACGGATCTGGCATAACAATCAGGTACGATACCTCTTTGGAAAAAAGCAGTTTGGTTGACTGCTCCAACGACTGAACATAATGGTAACGCAGTCTTATTACATATATCATCAAAAGACCCAAACGACATGTCTGATGGTGAGTGTTGTTCGGAAGTTAATGGAACGTGATATTTAAAACAATTAAAAATTTTTTTTTTTTTTTTTCTCAAAGGGAAAAAGAAAAAAAAAAAAGTTGTTTTGAATTTTTCTGATTTCGTGTAATATTTGGACAAGATGAGAAACCTGTTTCTATTTTTAGATAAACATGTTGTATCAGATATCTAAAGAGACGATGGTGCAAGTAGCCGTAGATGAGTATAGATTAATAGTAATGACATTGGTATGTTGTATTTTAGTGGGTTTTCGGAAAAAAAAAAATAAAAAAGTCACGTGACCTGGGCTGTACAAGAAACGAAACTCTGATGTAATCTCAAAAACCTCTTCAAAATATATGTGTACCTTACTTTAATTGTGATGTCAAAAATAATCTGTAATTCTCCACAACAAACAAATAGAGAATAACTTAGTTGAACTGTCAGTCATCTTCTCTAAAGGCATAGTCATATAACCACCACCTATGTCAAATGATATCAGACATGATTGGTGATGTTGATTTCGCCTCACTTTTTCAAAGTCAGACGAAACGCAAACGCAAAGGAAAAAAATAAAAAACTTTTTTTCTTTTCCTGACAACAAAACAGAAGTCAATGAAGAAAAAAACCTCAACTATCAACAAGTCCCTTTTGGTATTATATATGATCTAATATGTCTGATAAACCATTATCTAAAGTAGACACTTCTACAAGTATGTCTAGTTTATCCAAAACTGTATCTCCTCCACCACCACCACCACCTCCACCTCCACCAGAATCAACTAAATCATTATTAGATACTGATAGTAAAATACAACAAATTTTGAATAGTGATTCAGCAATTGATATATTATTAAATCGTTTAAAACAAAGTTTAAATACTGGTGATGAATTCAGTAAATTCATTAAGAAAAAAGCTCAAATTGAAGATGAACATTATAATCAACTTAAAAAATTCGCTAGTAATATTCGTACAAATATGAAAAATAACGCCAGAAATTTGAAAAATGATTCGTTACAATTCCAATTGGATAAAATTATTCAATTTGATGAAACAATATTCGGAGTTGGGAATTCTTATGTCACCGCGTTAAATACCATGTATGATGAATTGACGTCATTGATTGGCACCATTAGCAGATCGAGAAAATTACTTAAGGATGAACATAAGAGAAAGGAGAAAGATTGTATGGATGCCATTTCCGCTGCGGAAAAGGCGAAAACGAAATATAATCATTTATGTGAAGATTTGGATCGTTTGAAAACATCGGATCCAAATAAGAAATCGTTTAGTTTGAAAAATAAAACAATTGAACAACAAGAAGATGATTTGACGAGAAAAGTGGATGCCGCCGATCAAGAATATAAACTGAAAGTTTCGGTTTGTAAGAAATTGAAAGATGAATTATTGGTTATTCATAGACCAAACAACAGCAAGAAGTTGAAAAATTTGATTTTGGAAATGGATATCGCGTTGAACTTGCAATTACAGAAATATGCTACTTGGGGTGAAAACTTAATTATGAATTCAGGGGTTTTAATTAGTCCATTGCAAGATAGTAAACCTTCAATGAAGTCAATGGCTAGTTCAGTTGATAACGAAAAAGATTTGCATCAATATTTAATCAAACATGGAAGCACTCAAAACAGTAAACTGTTAGTTCCAGTTGAATATCATGTTCATCCTTCATTAGTCAAAACAAAAGATATTGGGAAACCGTTTTTAAATACTACCAACACACCAGCCAACTTGAAAAATGCTGCTGCGACAAATAAATGGAACACCAACAATAGCACTTCAACTGCTGGCGGACATGCTAAAAGTCAAAGCATGTCGTTTGGTAGTGGCAATGGTACTACAACTGCAAGTGCAGGTGCAAGCTCACTTCTTGGAGCATCTACCGTTGGGTCCTCCACTATTACTCCAAGTAAAAGTAATGACACAAATGAATTATTGAGTAGTAATACGTCCAATTCAACAGCTGCAAACACTCATCAACCACCAGTTGTGTATCTGTCATTAGATCCAGCAGCTAGTCAACCTTCGACTCCACAAATCAATGGTCCAAAATCGTTAGCCACTTTCCAACAACCAACTTTTGGAGTATCAATAGAAGATGTAATACAATTTGCCGGAGTGGATAATGTTCCATTAGTGGTACGTAAATGTATTGAAGTTATTGAAACATATGGGTTAAACATTGTGGGGATTTATCGTATCAGTAGTAATCAAACCCAAGTCAATAAACTTAAAGAAGCCATTGATTCAAATTTCACAAACTATTTAATGATTGGTAAAGACATTGATCCGAAAAATGTTTATGAAAATGAAGTTTTCGCAGTGGCTAGTTTATTAAAGTTATATTTTGCTAGTTTACCGGAACCATTAGTCACAGCCGCTGCCGCTACATCGTTTATTGAAACGGTCAAATCAACCGATGCACATTTTATTGCTAAGAAATTACATCAATTAGTATTTGGATTACCTGACGGGGCATATTTCACTTTACGAGCACTAATGTTCCATTTGAATAAAGTTGCTCAAAATGAAAAAGAAAATAGAATGAATGCAAAATCATTGGCAATTATTTGGGGACCAGTGATTTTTAATGATACATCTACAAGTGCACAAGATTTGAGTTACAAGAGTAAAGTAGTTGAAGAATTGATGGGTATTGCAAATGACATTTTCGAACTTGATGAATAAATAGTTTTCTTTTTTCCATATTATTAATAATATAGATTTGTACAAAAAATAATAAAAAAAAAAAAACACGGAAACTTTGTCACGTGATCATCGGAACAAAACAAAGAAAAGGAAAGAGACGGAACTAAAAAAAAGAAAAAAATTTTCTTTTTTTGGTTGTTGCTTTCAAACAAACAACGTGTGTTTGTGTTTTCTGTTGTACACGTTTCTTTCTTTCTTTCAGATATAAACATAATGTATTCATGAAACAACTCTATACTATCTATTCCATCAATATCTATATTTATTATCAATCATGACTGACATATTTAACATGGAAGAAGAAATCAACGGGTTAACATCCGACCTTCAGAACAAAATAACCATCAACATAACCAACCCAACCGAATTAAATTATAAATTAATAGAAGCTATAGATGAAGGAGAAGAAGGAGCTGAACTTGGAGATGAAGAAGAAAACCATGAACATATCACGTTACCACAAGGTTATTACCCACAACAATCTGCGAAACCAATCAAGATCGGGAATAGACAACGAAGAAGATCAAGCATCGTGTCATCGTACGAAGTCAATATTAGTAACTCATACGTTTCATCCTCGTTAATAATCAATAAATCACCCGTTAATAATAAAATCCAACCTCCGAGATTATCTGATTTTGAACCAATTAAAGTCTTGGGGAAAGGCGCATATGGAAAGGTTTTGCTTGTTCGAGAAATCTCCAGTGGGAAATTGTACGCCCAGAAACAATTGAAAAAAGCGTCATTGATCATTAATGAAGATACGAATGAAGTGCATGAGAAAAATTATCAACGAACATTGAATGAGAAACAAATCTTGGAGTTGGTCAATCATCAGAATATCGTTAAGTTATATTACGCATTCCAGGACAATAATAAATTATATTTGATATTGGAGTACCTTGACGGTGGTGAGCTTTTCCATCATTTAGCAATGGAGAGATTCATGAGTGAAAAAAACGCAAGTTATTACATTGCTCAGATGGTGTTGGCACTCAGATACTTGCATGTTAATTTGAAAGTGATCTATCGAGACTTGAAACCGGAAAATTGTATGTTGAATTCGTCCGGGAATTTAGTATTGACTGATTTCGGATTGAGTAAAGTGTCAAGTGATGATGATAAGAAGAATCATTCAATGACGGGGACAGCACAATATATGGCACCGGAGATATTGAAGGGGGAGCCATATGATTATTCTGTGGATTGGTGGTCATTAGGATGTGTTGCGTTTGATTTGTTAACGGGATCACCACCATTTACAGGAAATAATCATAAGAAAATCATGGAGAAGATAATTCAGAGTAAGAAAACGTTGAAGTTCCCATTTTATTTGAGTTTGGATGCGAAAGATTTTTTGAGAAAATTGTTACAGGTTAATCCAGATAAACGATTCAATGTGGATGGGGAATTTGAGAAATTTAAGAAACATAGGTTTTTCAGGTATGTCAATTGGAAAGAGTTGGAGAATTTGGAAGAACATGATGTATTGCCTCCGATTTTACCTATCATTACTGATCCGATCTTGGCTGAGAATTTCGATTCTGAATTCACCGACATGACATTCACACCACAGACTGGTTCCAATTTCTTGGATAAAGATATCCTCAATATCAAAGGGTTTTCATATACAAATCCAAAATTTATAGATTCATTGGGACTTTAAAAGTTAATAATAATATATATATGTACATTATTTATTTATAAACGACGAAAGAAGAAACGAAAAAAAGACAAACAACCAACTCACAATGTAGCCCAATTAGTTCTAGCTTTAAGTTTAACTGGAACGACATTCGAAGGAACATTACTAGCAAACAAAAGCACCAAAAACTTGATACTTCCATCACCCATCTTATACGCATACAAATGGTCACTTCCGGCGAAATCCAAACTGCCATCGGTATTCAACGTGACTTGCAACCCAGATCCCAATTGTCCTCTCAACATCGAGTCCAAGATCGTCAAATGGTATCTATCTGAACTGCCTTCTTGTGTTTCATACACGGTGTTCTTGGTGCCGTCGTACATGAATGTAGTTGCAAACGAGATGGATTCATCACCGACGTAGTAGAAATGGATGGTGTTGTCTTGGTTGGCGGAGTATAACACTTGGTTGTTTATGGACAGATCACTGGATTCGAGGTATAATGTGATGTTGGCTCTGGTACCGGCGGTGACTGGAGTAGCAGCGATAAGTGAGAAGAAGAATGATAAGATTAAGACGATTGGCAACATGGTTTTTAGGTTTGATTTGTTGATTGAATAGTGGATGAATTGATTTTACATGAATAATGGATTGATATTTATATGAAGAGCTTCGTTGAAAGGGGTTTACGGATAACTTTTTCTTGAGTTTTAGTTTGCAATTTGAGGAACATAAACAATCGTCAATTGCAAGGAGTATAATCCTAGTTGTTTGTCTTTCTTTTTGGCGATTTGGTGATAATTTCAAGAAAAAGTAAACAAGTGATAACATAGAATGAGTAAATTAATTGCATGAAAGATTTAGTTGTCTATGTATTGTTGTAGAATGTTGACAATACAAAGAGAAAGTATACCCCCTTTTTTCAAGTAGTCAGTTACAACATTGATAATTGTGTATTGCTGATGACGACCATTCGATCTAGATGATTGACGGTATATCTAACATCAAGACCATGGATTAATCGTCAAGCTAAGTTATTATGGTTCGACAAAAAAGCATACTTGCAAATTCTATGTCATTACATTTTAGATAAATTACGTGCATGAACTGAATTTAGTGACGTTTTTATGTATAATCTAAGCGAAATAAACCACACTGGTTTGCACCGCAACGTAACTTTTTTGAAACAACCAGAAATACAGAACAGTCGTCTCGTATGATATTAATTTCACCAAGTATCATTGGTTGTTGATTCATTTCATTCGTTAGTTCATTTGTATGAGTACTAAAAATAGATTTTTTTTTTAGTTTTTGTGCGCATAGTAAATCTTTCATGCAACATTGCACCCAATATCATTTATTCATCATGGAGACGAATATTTCAGAGGTTATACTTTACAAACGAGTTTTTTAAAAAAGAACCATAATGGTATCAATATTAAGAATCAATACGGAAAAGGCTATACAAAAAATAAGCAACGAGAAGAAAGAAAAACGATTTATGGATCACCCCATTTACAAAACAGCCCAGTTTAATCTAGCATAAGCATCAATCTTATATGAGTTTTCTGGAGCACTACTAGAATTGTAAACTTGGATAGCATATTGACTAGCGGAATAAGCAGGGAGGTCAACGACATGAACAGCATATAATGATTCATCATTTTCAAATTGCAATTTACCAGTACTAGCATCGTAATCAGTAATAGTGACACCAGTTGAAGTAGCATCGGTACCCAAATAACCATCGGAATTGAAAGAAAGGTAATAATTGACTTTAGTATTGTCACTTAGTTGTTGGTAGATAGCAGATTTGACTAAGAAGAAAGTACTTTTTGGATCAACATAGTTACCGATGTATAATCTGTTGAAACCATCGGCAGTGTTGTCTAAAGTGTATAAGGTTTGACCATTGATATCTGAGTTGTCGGATTGGATGTATAAGGTGACGTTAGCACGGTATCCTAATTCAATTGGAACAGCAATAGCAGATTGGAAGAATAATGATAAGAAAGCAGCTAAGAATAAAGTGAATTTGTACATTGTTGATTGTTTGTTTGTGATAATGAATAGCAAACAATAAAAACTTCTTCAGCAAAGTGGGATTATTCAAGGATATTTATACTTGGGTACCAACCCCTTATTTTTGATTCGGTTCAGGGGGATCAACAGATGTTGTGTTTATTTCACCAACCAGCAAAACCCTTGTATTGCAAAAGAATGGTGTATTATTTGTATATACCCTTGTATAAAAACCGAATTGCCATATTCGGGTATCGTCCTATTTTTAGGTTCGTGTATCAGTAGAGAATCCAAATATATGCAATTAATTAATTTTTATGAGGTACATTACATGCATGAATATCAAAGAAAAAACCTAAAAAACTTATAAACGTCGCCTCATGTATGAAATTTCCTTATAACTTGACTAATAACGAAAAGGTATAGTCAAGGGCTATTCTTATTGACAACATGTCCTCTTTATATTGTTTACCATTTTAGGGTATCTTCTTCAGTTACATGTTATAATGTTGAAACTGTGGTCCTTAAAGACAAAGTAGGGTCTCCTTAAACATGTGGATTAGAATGCCGCAAAAAAAGCATTACGTTTCTAAAAATAGGTTTTAGACCTTGATGATTGACATCACATCAATAATCCTCGAATGAAAAATAAAGCACATACATTTCAATAGTTTAATCTTCTATAGAATAATACAACTTCAATAAATAATAATACCAAATTCACAATAGATTCACCAATGAGTACTCTGTGATAATCAATCTTGTTTCTATAGCTATGCAAATAGTTTTCTTTAAACATCTTTGCAACAAATATAACAGGAATACCGACAACTATATTTGTGAAATACATAGCGAATAAGATCCAATGGAAAATCAAGAAATTCAACTCATCCAAAAACACCCAAATAGTTTGTGTGTTAATTAACAACTCTCCAAACTTGACAAAAAATGGATCTGACTTGATTGATGAAATTGGTGAAGTAATAGAAATATCAAAATAAAATGACATGAAATATTGGAACTTGATCGATCTTTCGATCGTCGGTTTGGTGATAATCTCACAACTTTCGAAATCAACATCTTCCGTGTCTTGTTTTTGTTGTTGTTCATTTAAGGAATATACGGATAATCTTTGTTTAAGTAAGGGGAATCTCTCACCAGGTTGGAATATCATTGACTCTGATAACTTAATCTTCTTTCGCTCTCCAATTGGAAACAATGGTGGCAATAACCAAGAAAACCAGTTTAATAGTCTGATAATTGAATGTTTTGTTGTTGTCGTTTTAGATTTTTTGTTATTGTCATTATCATCATCATCTCCATGTTGGTAGCCACCACCGGCACCACCTCCAAATTCGATTTTACCACCATTCGGTAATTTCAATTTGAAATTACCACCTCCACCTCCACCAAAATTGGTTCCATTCGAATGTACTGACTGGTTATCATCATCTTCATCATCGATGTTTTCGAAAACTCTGGGTACGTCTGGTAATATAGTTTTGGCGGGACTTGCAGGTGCTTCTAGTGGACACTCTTCTTCATGATTTTCTTCATCTTCATGATGGGTGTCTAGTTCTAATGCAGCTATAGCGGTGGCAGTATTTAAATGGTAAGTGTTTTTGGGACTAACGGAGTATAATTTATCAACAAAATCTTGACATGATTTATAATTCTTGATGCAACTTGACGTTTTGGTGATGGTGGTGAATGAGTTACAGCTATTGGATATTTTCATAGGTGTGGATGTGGATGTAGATGAGTTGGTGAATTTGTCACTGTTTAAATTAAATTCTGCAGGTAAATTTTTATAAGATAATTTCTTATCTACTGTTAATGTCTTGGAAGAGTCTTCACTTGACATGGAATTTCTCAAACTCTTCACTTTAGATTGTTGTTGTTCTGCATTACAAGTTGAAAAGCTTTGGAATAATGTTTCAATTTCTTCAATATTGTCTAATGATTTTTTGCATTTGTATGAGTTTTGATTCATCCATATATGATAATAATTTAAAAATTTCTTGTAAATTTCTTCGTAAGCATAAGGGTTGTATTGATAGATGTTGGATAATATTAAACAGTAGCCAAACCATATAATACCAACATCCATTAAATTCAAGTTGAATTTATCATATTCATAATAAATAATAATGATTTTAATTGCCTCTTCAACTATTGGATAAATAAATGACTCAAATATAGTTTTCTGACCAACGTCTATAACTTTATTATTTGATGTTATTAGTTGATAAACAAATTTAATTATATAAGTCACCACGGCTATGATTACTCCGGACATTAAATCTCCAATTATTCGACATGATGAGGTAGGTAGTTGTAGTAGTTGGTTTAAGAAATATGATATGTTGATTAATGATAATATAACAAGTATTAGTAGTAGTAGAATATAATAATATGACACCACATTCATGACGTATATCTAATATAGTGATGATATGATTTAGGTCAATAAAAAAGACTGTGGTGGTTATGTTTTGATAAATTGATTGTTTGTTTGATTGATGATGATGAGTTTTTTTTAATGTTTTGTTTTTTCCCCTCAACAGAAAAACAAAAAAAAATTTCGTAAAAAAATTCAAAATCGGTTCAAACTTTTTTTCTTTAATTTTTCAGGTTCACTTTTTTTTCTTCTTCGCTCGGCATTATTAATCATCAATCAAAATCAAAATCAACTTCAATTTTTTTTTTTGTTTCAAATTGATGGCAAATTCTTTTTCTCATTTGTCAATTCAATCCTCGGTTATTCATTATAGAAAATGACAAAAGGTGATAGTAAAAGAGTTATTCCATTAGAATCAAACCCAGCTATATTCACAGACTTATCTTATAATTTGGGATTAGCTCCAATATTAGAATTTCATGATGTTTATTCATTAACTGATAAAGATTTATTAAGTTTCTTACCAAGTCCTATCTATGCTGTGATTTTATTATTCCCATTGAGTCCAAACTATGAGAAATATCGAAAAGAACAAGACTTGAAAACTATTGATAGTCCATATAATAACGAATTGACGGATAAGATCAAATGGTTTAAACAAACTATTGGTAATGGATGTGGATTATATGCATTATTACATATCTTAACTAACTTACCGAAAGACTTGATAGTTTCCAATTCACAGTTGTCACATTTATTATCTAATTTATCTAATGGATTGTCCGTTAAAGAAACTGCATTGATTGTGGAAGATTTGGAGTCAAATATTAAATTGGATGAGAATTTTGGTGAAAAGGGTCAAACTCAAGCCCCAGATGCAAATGAATCT
>JAKTXQ010000198.1:4380-19282 GCA_030582995.1 Candida maltosa
TAAGCAATTACAAATATAAAAGAAAAAAATTGAATATAAATTGACGAAACTTCTTTCCAAAATATCAACTTTTTTTTTTTACTTATATATTCTTGGAAAGTTTTCTAAGAAATAACACAAATATTCAAATATCAAATTCATATATCAACTAACTTCAAAAATTTCCCCTTTCTTGTCCCAAGCAACCCTTACAAAACAACTATTCATTTAAAAATATATCCTGATTAAAACTTTGGTTATACCATTCATATTCATTTTGAATAATAACTTAGTAATATTACAAACAATTTGGTAAAACAACAAAACTAAGATCAGATTTCAAAACAGTTGCTCTCCTTATAAATATAACGTCACCTGCATTTTTTATCGAGAGAGCCATATCATTATACATCTTACCACAATACCAATTACAACAATCCATACGATAGCAAATTTAAATTTCTAAAAAGAAAGACCACAATATCAACAAAAGATTCCACTAGAAAAATAATTTTGTTTTGTGTGTGATTTAATAATTTTGGCATAAAGTGAATTAAGTTTTTAAAAAATTACACAAAACCATTAATCTGGAATTATTATTTTTTTTATTTTTGTGATTTTTGATTTTCATTTTGCACCCCCCATAAAGTTTTTTTTCTTTAGTAGTTCAATTTCGGGGGTCCCCCTTTTTTTTTTTACATAAAATTGATTTTGTTCGTTTGCTTCTTTTCATTCCTTCCACTTCTTTTTCTTTACTTCCTTCCTTCTTCCGTCATCCGTTTTCCGTTGTGGGAATTATTTCGCACCATAATTTATTTTCTATTTGGAACGAGGTCCTCCTTCCCCTTCCCTTTTTGAAATAACAATCAACTTCAACTTATTCAGACGATCCCTTTTTATTCTTATTCATCTGTCTGTTTATCTATTCCATTATATTTTAGTTTAATAACACCCCAGTACCATCTGCTATTTGTCCTTCCATCCTTTCATCAATTCACTCAAACTCCTCAATTTTTTTTATTTTTATTATCATCTGCTAAAAAAGCAACTAAAATAATTTTTATTATAAAACTAAATCTCTTTTCCTTTTTGCTCCTCCTTAATTATTAAAAAAAAAAGTCACTCACTTTAAACTAAACTGAAAGAAAGAGAGAGAGACAGAACAAAAAATAGAGAAAAATTATTAATAATGATTCCAATTCCTTATTATAATTATTATCATCAAAATTATCTTCATCAGAATAATAACTCTCAACAACAACAACAACAACCAGATAGACAACAACAATTACCTTCTTTAGTTATACCTGATCCTTCTTCATCTTCTTCTCCTGAATCAACAACTACAACTACAAATCATTTACCTTCTTTTCAATCTTTTAATACAAATACAACAACTAACAACAACTTTTATCAACAGAATTATTGCAACAATCCTCAATCTGTTGCAAATTCTTCAATTCACCAAAGAAAATTATCTGCACCTGTTTTTGTTACAAACTATTCTCCTGTATCTCCTACAAATCTACCAACAACCACAACAGCTAATAATACAACAGCGTCTCAATACTTCCCTCCTCAACCTTATTCAATACAACAAAATTTTACTTATCCTTCAATTACCAATCTACAACCACCACAAGCACCACCAGAACAACATCAACATAAATCAATGAAACCAACTAAAGTAATTAAATCTCATTCAAGAAAATCTTCATTAACAACTACTGATAACATGGTTTCTAAATTTTCAACCAAACTGAAATCTAAAAAACCTAAAAGAAATCATACTCTAATTCCAAATAATTCCATAAATTATCCAATTCATCAAATATCATCATCAAATGATACCGTACTATCGACTCATGAAAAAGAGTACCTAAACAATTTGATTTATCCAAAACTTGAAATTAAGAAATATTCAACTTCCGCCCTTGATCCTCAACGTAATTATATCACGGCATATGAATACCCCGTTAATAACTTATGGATTATTTGGGATTATGAAACTGGCTGGGTTCATTTGACTGGTATTTGGAAAGCATCTTTAAATATTGAAGAATCAAATGTATCGCCATCTCATATGAAGGCGGATATTGTTAAATTATTAGAGTCAACACCTAAAGAATATCAACATTATATTAAGAGAATTAGAGGTGGGTTTTTAAAAATTCAAGGAACATGGTTGCCTTACAAACTATGTAAGATTCTTGCTAGACGGTTTTGTTATTATATTAGACACGCGTTGATCCCTATTTTTGATGTTGATTTCCCTGATTCTTGTTTGAAACCTAATGAAAAAGGTTTTGGTGAATTGAAATTAGATGATTTGCATTGTTTCCATAAATCGGAATTACCAATACCCGTATCACCAATTCAACAACCAGCTATAGAAAAAGAACAACAACAAGCACAGCAGCAACCACCACCACCACAGCAAATACTGTCATCTTCGTTGCCACCAGTGGGATCTATATTGCCATTACCGCAAACATCACCAAATCCTCAACTCAACACGGGTTCATTTGCTTTAACTAATCAAGTGCCGTCAACTCCTCCTAGACGTCATTATTCCAGTTCAAGTAGTATCAGCAGTATTTCCTCATCATTGTTTTCCGGTGAGAGAATCACGCCAATTTCGGCAGAGAATACCGGTTTAGAAATCCCATCATTTAATGAAATGATTGATATCGTCAATGCTTCTAAATGTTTACAAACATTAAGTAGAGATGCAACCAGTCCAAGGTATATGAAACAAGAACCGAAAGATACTGAAAAAACCGGGATTCTGGCCATTTTGTTAGCTGCTGGTTTATCTGATGTACGAAAAAACGAAATTATCGGGTCTCCTCAACTGGATTCAACAGTTAAATCAATCAATGATTTATTGACATAGTGATTATATCTATTTTTTATTTTATTTTATTTTATTTCAGTTCTTTTTTTTGGGTGTTATAGTGTTTATTTATTATTTATATTAGTTTAGATTTATTTGTCTAGTTTGCATTTGAATTTATAGGCATATTTCAATATTAGAGTGTGAGAATGAAAAAAAAAAATTCGTAAAAAAAAAAATTTCGTGTTCAATATTATTCATTGATCAACACAAGTCTCCATGGATTTCATTGACTTTGACACATTCGCAAAAGACACATCCACGACTCAAGATGGTGTATTCCCACAACCACAACCACCATTATCATTACCAATAACGTCCAACTTAGACCAATTCAGTAAGAAATTCTCCAGTTTCAAAAACATCCTCACCGTAGAAAAACCAAACGACCAATCCTCCTCAATCACAAACATATCATCATCATCCGAGAATGATCTCATGGACAAATACGCCCAATTATCACTAAACCTACTCAAACAAGAAGAACAATCAACCAATAATAAAGACATCAACGATCAACAACAGGAAATAGTTGTTCGGCATGGTAATCATAATGCATTATCGACGAGATTATCCCGAGTCCTCAATGATCCACTCAGTGATTCCCACATCCGTGAAATCTTCACTAATTTAGAAGACAGATTCGATAAAGAACCAACAGGGTATGTTTTGGACTTGATCGAACCGGGGATCACTGGATCAATGACGAGGAAACGATTCAAAGGGAAAATCGAGAGTGAGATTGTCAAGAATCAAACGGGGGTGCTTAAATCATACCTGCCTGTTCTTAAACAATTAAAGAATATCGAGATCAAGTTGGGGAAGTTGAGGGAGTTGAGTGAGTTGACGAATCTGAGGATTAGTAATAATTTCGATGTTCTGAAATCATTGACATTGGAGATTGATGCCTTGAATAATGGGAAAAAGATGAATGGATTGAAAAAAAGATTGTTGATGATTTTCAGACATAAATTTACGTTGAATGAATATGAGGAGTTTATTTTGAATCAAGGAGAGTTGAATGATGAGTTTTTCACCGTGCTTAAACGAGCCGAACTAATTAATGAAAATTGCTCGATTTTGTTGGGTTTGGATAATCCACAATTGGGGTTGAAGATAATTGCCAAGAGTAATATGATTATTAACCGTGCCGTGGATCGAATTGTCGGGTATACGAATAAAACATTGGGGAATTTGTATTCATTGAATTCGAAATCGAGGTTGGTTATCTTGCATCAATGTTTTCGATTCTTGCAGAATAAATTGAATTATTTTAATAATATCGTGACTACGTTTAGTGAATCGAGATCAAAAGAGATTTTGGATGATTTTTATAAACAGGTTCAAGGGGATGGGGAAATTAATGGCCAACGACGTTCAAGTTCGGTGTCGAATGATTCACGACCGATTTTTATGTCGGCTCATGATCCAATACGTTATGTGGGTGATTTATTGGCATATGTTCATTCTGTATCTGTTAATGAGTCAGAAACTATAACAAGTATATTCACCATGGGTGAAGATGAAAAGGATGAACAAAAAGTGGAGAATGAATTCCATACCACGATTCATGATGTCACTGATAAGATTTTGCGGGCGTTATCACGTCCAATTAAAGCCAGGGTGGAACAAATCGTATCTACTGAGACGAAACTTTCCACAATTGTCCAAATTTTCAACCTTGTTGAATTGTATGCTATCATGTTTACCAAACAATTAGGAAACACCGGGAACTTAACGGAAACAATCCAACAATTAATTAAAATATGTCAGGATCGTATTTTCATGATTATTAGTAATCGTTTGGCAACTATCAAAACGAAAAACCTGGCGAAATTGGATTTGAATTTGGATTTACAACCTCCGGAATGGATCATTGAGTTTTATTCGGACATCTTACCCATGTTGGATCAAATCACTACCGAAACCATGTTGAATTTGTCACAGGATGAAAATGACAAGTTTTTGGATCTAATCATCAATCAACCAATACAAATATTTAATGATCATGTTCATGAAAATAAATTATTCACTGACAAAAAAGATATTTTGATTATTAAATCAAATTTCCTCGATTTGATCTTGTCCAAGATTATTCCGGTCACTTTATTGACTGATAAAGTTATTGAAATTAATGATATGATTACGGAAATGACGGTGAAAATCACCGAATTGGAATTGGTCAACATCTTGAATCAATGTAATTTATACGATTATTTCAACATCATTAACATGATTTGTCCATTTACTGATGATTTCTTCGATGTGTCCATATATGACCCAATCAAGGAAAATAAATTATACACTAGGGATAACTTTATCAAGATTGATGAATTGGTGCAATTGTTTTTACCCAACGCCATGATGGAAATCCAACTGTCGCTATTAAAATTAAATTCAGCAACAAACGTGAATGAAATCATTAATAACTCCTGTATTGATTTCGTTAAATTTTATTTCAAATTAAATCTTATCAATAATGAATTTTTGGAATTTTCATTTACATGGTCCGATTACGATTTAGCTACGTTATTAGGTATTAAAGATATTTACATACAACCCTATATAGAAGAATGATCAGGTATGTGACCTCTCCCGTACCCATCTTTCGCATAATAATCCATAGGATAGACTTTCTCATCACCCATTGTATCCTTCTCCAACATAACCATCGCTTCATAAGGAGTCAATAACGGTTTATTGAAAGCATACCCCCAATCAATCGACAATCTCGGACACGCGACTTGTACAAACGCATCAATATCATCAAACATAGCGATTTTTTGTGGTAATATCTCACTCAATATAATCTTAACCACTTGAATACCTTTCCCTGTCAACTCCTTCTCTAATTTATCCAACGTGATCGGGTTTCCTTGTCTCCCCAACGCCCCCAATATCAACCCCACCTTCTTCGCATACTTCGTCGTCGAAATCGCATCCTTCCTCACCTCAATCATCTGTTTCTGATCATAATATTCCCTAGTAAACTTCCTTGAATATGGATCGTATCGATATGCCGGGATGTCAGGATTATGAATCATCGAACTCTCCAAATGGAATCGACCATCACCGACATAAATCATCGCCAGGATATGCGAACTATCCAACCTCGCTGACGTGCATCCCAATAACTCCCCCTTCGATAATGGTCTCGTCTGTGGTGGAATCAAATAAATCGGCTTTTCAATATCGGTTTCTAATTTCGCCTTGACGCTATGAATGGTAGGATTGAATTGGATCGTTCCGAAGATGGCTAACTGCAGACCACGTTCGAAATTCAATTTGATCGTGTTGATTAAATGCGTTTCGTCAATGTTGATCGTGACAAACACGTACAAGACCTTGATGGATGTGATATCGATCGGGACGAGACAGGAATGGGCGTAATGCACGATGAAATCACAGTCCAAGGATCGCGCGGTGTAGTCGTCGATACAACAGGCACCGTAGGACACATCACCCATGACGATGACTTCGACGTTACAGAACAGTTCGAGGATATCGGAGATGATGAGCGAGTAGATGAGGAGTCCTTCCGGCATCTGTACCGCGACTCGTGTAGCGTTGTTTTTCTTAATGTTCCATACTGTTTTATGGATTTCGAAGTTGTAATTGGATGGAAGGAGTTTGATTGCTTCGTTGAGGTCGCTGTCGTTGAGGATGTCGTCGGGGATTTGGTTCATTACTCGATTAATGTGTCGTGATGGATTCGTGGTTTTGGTTAATGGTTGTTCGCCATCTTTGACGATTAGGTTTTCGGATGGTTTCTTACCGACGAATCTTCGTTTGGTTACCTTTGGCTTAATGTCATTCTCGGACGGTTCTTTTTCAACGGGACTCATGGTGGTGATGTTTTTGTTATTAGTAATGAGAATTTCTTTCCAGTTTATTCGATCAAAAAAAAAAAAATTATTCAAATCGCATCGGATGAAAATTTTCTAATATTATTAATAGTCCGCATTTTTCTTAATATTCCATCATAGATTGACTATATCATGATTACACCATTTTTCACAATTACACAGGATGAAGAATTCATCCACATCGACGTCAAGATCTCCCACATCCGTTTCAGTGCTCCAAACATCGAGATGACAATCACCAACGAACTCTTCGTCTTCTCCCTCCCGCCATACTACTTACGTTTACGTTTACCATACCCTTGCATTGAAGATGATCGAGCCACTGCCATATACGATTCGAAATTGGAAGTTGTAAGGATCCGGATCCCTAAAGAAACCAAAGGACAATTTTTCCCTGATCTTGACCTCACTGCGAAACTCCTTGCCAGAAGCAACGAACAAGGACAAGTTGGTCAAACTCCCGCCATAACTAACACCAAACCATTGATTGAGGAATTAGATGTGGATAATAGTAAAATCGATGGTCTGAGAGTAGAGAAAGATATGGAAGAAGGTGAGCATTTCGATTGGGAGGTTAAACAAGAAGTCCCGACTGATCCATCGTTGAATGTCGATGGTGATGGAGTAAGACCGGTTAAGTATGGGTTTGATAATCAATACGATCATATCGTCGGGGTTTCGATATCTAATGGGAATGATATTAATGAATTAGGCAATCCGGAACAAACGGCGCCAACTGATCGAATCATTGAACGGTTAATTAAGGAGAATATTAAATTTGATCCGGAGATTTATGCGGCCGATTATATCATGGAGACGCATCCTGTTGCTGATGATGATAAGGATTTCGGGAGTTTGATTAGTTGGAAAAATCCCATGATTCAGAAATTCCTCAAATGGTACAAATCAGAACAATCAAATAATCACAACAACAACAATAGTATTATGCCGGTGGAGTTTACGAAAGAGGAACAGGAAAGGATGTTGCAACTTCCGAGAAAATCTTATTTGGTAGATGATTCATACAAGCCAGAAATATTCATCCTCATAATATGTCTCTTATTCGCTTATCAATTCGATATACGAGAAAACGAAGGTGAACATAATATCGAAAGTGCATGGACAATAGGTAAGATAGTACCACAATTCTCGTTCCTTGATTCCAAGATTGTCATGCAAGATGATGTGAATGTTTTGAAAGCGGCGATAATCACATGTATACGAAGAGCATTATCGTATCCATTCCATCGAAGTTATCAATTGATTATGAAAGTGTGGGATGATGTGTATTATACTTTACGAGGTGGGAAACGATTCATTTTGAAAGCATTGTTGGATTTAAGAGAATTGTTTAGGTTTCATGATATTTATTACGTCTATGATAAAATATGGCTTGAAGATTTATGTGCCTATTTGATTAGTGATAATATCACCGAAGGAATGATTAGAAATTTAGCTCATGATTTGAAGAAAGAGGTTAGTCAGATCGAGAAAACAGATATAACGTTTGAAAAAATCAATCCCCAAGATGAACAAGATGATAATGACAACGATGACGATATGATTGCATTGAATCTAGAGGAAATAGAAATGATGGCTGAAGATCTGTATCAACAATATCAATCATAAACTTATATAAGTATATATCTATATCTAATTTTTAACCATGTAGCTTAACCCTTTACCAAGTAAACCTCTCAATTTACTTGGATTCAGTCTTGCATACGCAATCAACACCGCAAAACTGGCACTAAAACACAACACCTCCAATCTCACATTCCGTTCAGTTGGTTCCGGATCCACAAACGTTCCTAACGCTTTCGGGGTCACAAACATCGATAATTCGTTACGACGATCTGGGTATTCGACAAGTATACTTGATCCACAAACCGCTGACCCTACTCGTGGCGCCAACACATCCCAAAAACGTTGACTGAATAATTTCGGATGATTATTCCTAACAAAACAAAACATCAACCAATGAATCCCAGAAAAACATCCAAGGAAAGACGCAGACCTCATTGTTTTCCCAATGAGCAATTTGAAAGGATTACCTCTGAATTTCTTCACAAACACATAGAAAAAGAAATTGATCGTGAAATACAACTTGAAAGCCAACTTGAACTGCATCCAGAATCGCAACAACGCATGCAACACACAACTCTTGCATTTAAACTGATGGAAGATCTCACATGGTAACTTCTCCATTTTGGAAACATCTCCCATTCGAGGATCACGACCATGTTTAACACAATAATCCATGAAATGACGATCATACCCTGACATGTACTCCATTTCGTCATCCTTGAATTTGCGTAACCCAACAAGCACATCCTCATCGATTTGACCCGATCGCGAGATCCAGTTTCGGTAATCTGGCGTGAGTTTGTCTGGATTATAGAACCAGTTATCCATGATGAAGAAACACGAGAGAATGAACATGAAAACATCCCCGAATCGACCCGCCATATTTGCTGATCTTGTCGACGTATTGAAAACACGACTAAAATTCGATGTGATGATGGTATCGACTGCACGAGTTACTAATATCAACGTCCAGTCTAACGTATAGTACCGATCATTTTTTAATAATTTCTTGTTTTGAAAACTAGGGAAGTTCAACATGGATGAAGTGAATGCAGCTAATAATGAACTCATGAATGGAATCTGAGATGGTGAAACGTGGGGTTCTAAGATTGATGCATAGATCGGGGTGAATGCGTTCAATGTGGCCACGAGTTTCGTCATGAATATCGGGAGTCGTTCTGGACTCAATGGTGCTTGTAAGATCCGGGCGACTTCATTGCCGAAGTTTTTGAAATCGAGATTGAATAAACGTCGGAAGAATCGTGATATGAGTTTAGGGACGACTTCATAAATATAAGCGAATAAGAAAGTGCTAATAACGGATTTTTGAACGAATATGAGTTTGAAGGTTTTCGAGAATGTGTTGATGGAGATCTTGAGTAATAATCTGATTGTACGGATGAATCTGGTTAAAAGGTTGAACAAAACTCGCTGTTCCTCGGGAGTGATTGCGGAACGTAAAGATACCTTTAGATGATATTTTAATAGATTCCTTAAAAGATTATTATTATTATTATAAATGACAGAATGGTTATGAATCATTTCTTTTTTTTATTTCCTTCTATTATTTAAGAGATCTTAAACGGAAAATATTTATCTTGTGTTTTATAATATTTCAAAATGGAATTATTAATTAACCCGCAACAAAATAAAACCAAAGAAAAAAATAATATGGCGTCAAGTCATACGATGTATAGGGGGGGAGAAAAAAAATAGTACGGAACAATGGATATAGAAAAAAATAGCCCCAACAAAGAAACGTATTGTCTTAAACGACGATAAAACCAGTTATCACAACACAACACCACGTTTATGTGCAACGTTGGGTTGTACTTTTTTGCACCCAACAAGTAGAACAAAATTTGAGCTATCTATATGTATATGTATTGATAATACAGAAATCCCTAAACAATGCAAGTGAACAAAAATATATGCAAGTGATGAATAATTAATGATGACAAAAATATTATAAACTCTATAACCTATTCCCAAGTATATATATATAACAATGTAATTTAATATGAAAATAAAAATAAAAAAAAAAAACCTTCCTTGTAAATGAAATACTTTTATTATTCTTTGGTTGGTGAAAATGACTGGTTGCCAAGATTCAGTTCTTGTCGACGATGAGTTTTAGGAGGATTCGCCAGTTCATCAATTTTCATCCCGGTATTTTCACTAACTGAAGTATCCATAGACAGATCAGGATCCATTTCAAGATCATCTTTATCTTCGTCACGTTTTGGTGTAGTCAAATCGTCTTTATCGACTTCGTTTGTAGCAATTGCTGGTTCTGGTAATGTGACTGGTTCTTGAAATGGGGTACTTGCGGATGATGATTTTTGACGTTTATGAGATCTAACGGGGCTGCCACTCGGAACTTGTGGACCTCCAGTGGTAGGTTTCCAATGATGAAACTGGATAACATGCTGAAATGAAGTCATTGATTCTTGCAGTGGTTGGACCAGCAGTTTACTTTGTTTATGCAAAGGTTGAGCAGGTATAGGATTGACTTTTAAGGTGGAAGTTGAACCCATAGATGGAGATATCTTTGAAGAGTCATTCATGTCGATACTTGATTGCGAACTCCGCCGATTATGCATATTCCCGGGCGGATCTGACGGCAAAGAAGCATGACGTTGATGCGATGGTAATCTTCTTGATCCTCCTGTCGATGATGATGATGAATATTCTCCACGATATGGAGTAGTGGGTGTTGCCAAATTTGCTACAGCTGCTGCCCCAATTTTTGCTGGTGATAAAGGTCGTATTTTGTTGGAAGAACTCCCGGATCCAAATCTGAAACCTAAAGGTGGGCCTCCAGTTGTATTAAATGCATCTTGTTGTGAAAACGAACCTCCACTACTTACTCCACGTCGATGTGATTTCTGGAAAGGTGAACCTTGTTTTTGTTGTTGCTGTTGTTGTTGTTGTAATTCTTGTTGCATACGTTTTTGGTTTGCTTGTATCATTTGAATTTGTTGTTCTTGCAGTAATCCTGGTGGTAAAAATGGAGCTTGTTGTTGGAATGGGGTAAATTGTGAAGGTTTCTGTTGTTGTTGTGGTGGTAGTGGCTGGGATGGAGATTGAAATTGTTGTGGTGGTTGTTGTTGTGGTTGAGTTGATTGTTGGACTAATTGTCTCATCTGTTCTTCATTTAATTCATGGGTGTTTCCAACACACATTAATGGTATCATATTAATGGGAATTTGTGCTCTTAATGCTGTTTGTAAAATTATTAAATTTTTATTTGCAGTTTCCACTTTATAGTATTCCTGTTTCGTTCGTTCTTGTTCAGCTCGTAATTTAAGTGCATCTTTAAATGCATCTTCAGAAAATGGGAAAGAACTGACATTTGGACCTAGTAATGTTAATAATCCGGGATCAATAATTTTAGATTGAGGAGATCGTAGTAGTTGTGGTTGTTGTTGTTGATGTAAATGAGGTAATGCTGGTGGTTTTGTAGGTGAAGACAATTGAGGTTGTGGATGTGGTGGATGTGGTTGTGGTTGTGTTTGTTGTTCTTGAAAAGGAGGTTGCAATTGAGGGGATGATGGTCTTTTTAAAGGAATTGATTTTGATTTTGATTTATCATCCTCATCTGTATTTTTCTCAATAAGTGAATTAACACTCATAGAAGACATATCGATGCAAATAAAAGTATAAATATAAAGTAATCAATGATGAACTAGTGATTTTGAAATACCACGGCCAAGGGAAAGGCAAAACTAAAAGAAAAACAAACAAACAAATGAATAAATAAATAAACTAATGGAAAAAAAAAATTGATTGGTGGAAAGTGGGAAGGGAAGTGTTTGTGTGGAAAGGTGGGAAATGATGGAAATGTGTTTTGTGAATGGTGGAAGGGATGGCAAATGAATAAATTAATTAATTAATTACGAGATGAATGGGAGTATCTTTGTATTAAATAAATAAATAGAAAAAAAGGAATGTGACTGTGTGTGTGTGTGTGTGTAAAATCGAAATAAACAAACAAAGAAAAATAAAAACTGAAATAAAATAAAATAAAATACGTAAATTATTTTTTTCTCTCTTTTATTTATATTTGAACCTGGATGATGTAGAAGATTTATAAATAAATGAAGGTAGTAAAAGGTTCAAATATATTTTGAAAATTAAAAAAAATTTGAAAAATAATAATAAAGGAGGAGGAGGAGGAAGGAGGATGAACAAATAAATAAATAAAAATAAAGAAATAATAGAATTGGAATATTTTTTATTTTATTTATAGTGTACAAGAGAAACATCAAAAATGAAAAACAAATTATGTAATACAAATAACTCATTTTACATATTACATATCAATCTATCACTAATCCTAATATACATCTTCCCACCCCCTTTTTGTACAATTTCTCGTTGTTTCTTTCCTGTCTTTCTTTTCTATCATTGCTTCTATCAGTTTAATTAGCCACTTACTATTCCTTTTATGGTAATTTTCTATCTATCTAATCTCATGTCTATAAAAGTTACTGTACCTTGTTTATTATTATTGTACTAACAAGTAATAATATTTAGAAATAATATAAAACCAAGTATATCTCATCTATTTCTAAATTAAGCCATTTACTAACCTTCGATGTTTGTTTATGTGTATGTAAGTAATTAAGAAAAAAAAATAAATTACAAAACTGAATTTTTCTCCTTTAGGTCAAATTTAACATGAAATTGGAAATACATACATGGGTAAAGAGATACAAACACACACACACAAGTCAAAAAAAACTAAACGAAATAAAACAATTCATCCATTTGAAATCATCACACAAAAATCATCTTTCTTTTTTTATGGTTATGAACAATATTCTTAATTCGAAACTTCTCATTGCTTTTCTCTTCTTTCCTTAGCAAGAAAAAACACGAACACCTAGCAGGATTGTCTATTCAATTCGAGGTTTAACTCAGGTGATCTACTACATCTCGCTTGTTTTAAATCAAAGCAAAACATACTTGGTTCTAATTTTAGAACACTTGAATAGTAACACAAGGTTTTATTCCAGAATTTGTGTTGATTTCCCCCTAAAAAATTGAATAACTGTAGTATTTCTCTTAGAATATTCTACATAGCCCCATTGCATGAAACATATATATTCCATTTGATCTCAACTTCAATTCTAGATCATCGATATTTGATTCAGGTTTATGGATAACCTGGAAAGAAAAGAAAAAAACGTGAAGACGCGACGGGCGGAATATTCTCTAGAAAAAAAAATTATTTCTTTTGTGTCTTTGAGCAATGTATTCTAAAAAAAAAACAAAAAACTCGTGTTTGTTTCCATTGCTACATATTTGAAATTCATGGCATTGTTATACTCAAAGCCGATGATTTATTTTTAGATACCCAAGTATCATAAAACAACAATCTTTGAAATCATTCATTCCCATGGTTAGAAACCGGATATTTTAACTTTTTTTCCGTAATTCATGATGTTTCCACACTGAATGTTTTGACTAAATCAGAAACAATAAAAGAAGATCATTTACGTTCATGTAAGTAATTTGCAAAAAAAAATTCCCTTTTTTCGATAATCAATTGATGTTTAAATGAGGCTGAATTTTGAATTATGACTACGTGTTTCAGATTCCCTACTGAATCAACATCCAAAGTGTTGATGAAATTTTATAAACCCGATGTTCTAGATACCCCTCAAGATTTCTAAAAAAGACTTCCATACATCCATTGATTCACAGGGTGTATGGAAACAAATGACTGCAAAATGAGTTTTATTGAATTAATCCATCGATATCATACTTTTTGATCAGGTGCCCACGACTTTTTCAGATTTGCGAAAAAGAGCGATTGAGCGAGAGAAGAAAAAAATTAACTAGGTGTCAACATTTTACGATTAACAAACTACGTTCACGAATACACCAAGTAAAGTAATAGACGCTTTGATTTTTATATTATTATTTTGTACATAGTTTACAAACATCAAAATAACTAAATCATGGGGAAAAACAAAAAGAAACTGAATAATCAACCAACAGCGACAAAACCTGAAGAACCCATCGAAGAAGTAGAAGTAGAAGCAAATGAAATCACAGAGAAAGAAGTGTCTAATGATGCTGATGTTGAATCTACATCAAATGGAAGTCAGTCACTAGAAACGTCATCTGATTTGAGTGAAGAATTGGAGAAAACTAAAAAAGAACGAGATGATATCCAACAAGCTTATGATAATTTGGTGAGTAAGATATCTTCGATGAAGACCATTTTCACGAAATTGAAAGCATCAGAAGCTGAATTGGAAGAAAGAACAGGACAAGTGGAAAAATTACAAGAAGAAAATAAAGAATTGAAGAAACAATTGTCCAATAGTAAAGATGTTGATTCGGAATTGGTTACGAAATTACGTGAAGAGAATAATGATTTGAATAACGAATGTGAGAAATTAAGTGATGCATTGACCAAATCAAGACGAGAGTATACTTCCACCATTCAAGAATTACAAGATGATAAATATGAATTGGAGAATCAAAATTCTAAAATATCGAAAAAAGTACATGAATTAAAACAAGAATTGAATGAATTGAATCTCGCTCAAGATGAATT